>LJIJ01001645.1:0-39220 GCA_001718145.1 Orchesella cincta
TTAAATCGTGTTCTGATTAGATTGATGCAAAGGTGCTGTGGAGTATGAGAGAAAGGAGTCGCCATTTACAATAGACTAAAAAATTAGAACTGTGAGTATCCCTATGTTTTCAATGGGATTTCTGTGATTTGCGAAATATTGAAGTTCACAACGTAAAACTGGTAAATCTTGTCCGAAACACATAAATACACAAATAGCTCAATAGTAATTAATACCTTGCTCACAATGCAGATAAAATTTTAGGATGCTTGTTTTTAGAAATTAGGAACAAAAATGCCATTAGCATTTGCGTTTCATGCCGAGTAAATGAATGTCAGCAAGTACGTTTCGCGGATGTCGTCAGGTGACTAAAGATCTAGGGTTGCTACAACTTACTCACCGACAAAGTATTTATTACAGGGGTTTACTGAAATTTATACGACGTTGATTGGATGCATATTTACTCGTTGATATTGATATGTTTTCAATGTGATTTCTGTGATTTGCGGAAATATTGAAGTTCACAACGTAAAACTGGTAAATCTTGTCCGAAACACATAAATACACAAAATAACTCAATAGTAATAAATTCCTTCCTCACAATGCAGATAAAATTTAAATATTTAGTTACCATGTAAAGGTTAGTTCCACATATTTAGGAGTGCACAGCAGAAATAATTTATGATTTTAAATAAAAGGGGTTAGAATCATAAATTCTCGCAAAATCCCAATGCTTAAGATATTTGATGAATGCAGCTCATTGTACCAATATGAATCAAGGGTTTTTTTACTGATAGCAAAAATGGCGAGCAGTTTCTCTTGTTGAGTTAGCTACCTTATTTGTATATTCTGATTCAGTATTTGTGAAAGAAGATGTGGCGTTCAACTTTCATTGGGGGCGAAACCTTACAAAGGTCGCTGATCATTTTCTACGAGCCTCATTTTTTTTGTTTGTCTATACGCGCACGCCCAGCGTGCGCGTATAGACAAACGTAACGTAAGTTTTTCAACCTGCTCAACCTCTGGAACAAGACAGAGAGGCAGTGGTTTAGAAAATTCGATAATTTCCCAATTTCACGACGATCAATCACTGAGAAAGGATTTGTTGATAGGGGCAAACGAGAAAACAATTAAGGCAGAAAAATGTGCAGCTAGGCACCAGGCTAGACATGTCATTGATAGAGAACAACACGCTCAGCGTCACCCTTTTGCAGTAAAGCTGTAGGACATCGTGTTTCTTGCTGTACATTTTCATATTCAACTTTGGTCACATTAAATACCTAATTAGTATTAGCATGCTGATTACAGTAAACTGCTGTACACTTGAAGTTACAAACACAAGAGGAATCGGACAGCGCAACTTCTTGGAATTCTAGATGTTACACCGACGGATTTGGATCATTGAGGCAGCCTAGTTAAGCAACAGTTGGAACTACCAACCACAAGTTCCCCATGATGAAAAAGAACGATTTTATGGTACGCCGAACAATTATTAATTCCAATGTATTTCTCTCTCGTTTTTCAGGAAACTCCACAAACTGGACTATTTCTCTTCCAACTTGGGCCCCAAGGATCCGAAACTGGACGCTTCAATTGGGGCATCACGATACTCAACAAGGAATGTAGTTCTGTGGTCACCGTCGCAGACAGTTCGTAACGCTCGGGTCCAATTCTTCACCAAGAGGGACTCGACCTGCAACACTTTGGTCTCTATTCATCTCTTGTAGAAGACCAGAAACATACTAGTACTGGAAGGAAACATTCAGTTAAACACCAACCTAGAGAACTTTCGTTTGACACAACCGGTATATTTATAACCCACATTCGCTTTTCTTTATGGAAATCATTTTGAGATATTTCTTCTTGTTTGATAATTTAACTGCTTCATTAATGTAAGTAATTTATTTCCGCGGATGTCGTCAGGTGACTTAAGACCTAGGGTTGCTACAACGAACTCACCGACAAAGTATTTATTACAGGGTTTACTGCAATTTATACGACGTTGATTGGATGCATATTTATCTGATAAGCGATGTAACGGACCCTACACCTACAATGGTATGTAAATAAAGAGATTTGCTCAGCAGTTATAAATTTGTTGATTTCTCTTGATCACTCGATGCTATTTGCAAATAAAAGTGGCAAATGATCAGGAGTAGTCCAGAGCAATATTCAATTTAATACGCAAGCATTTTTCACAATTAACTTTTAGTATGCACAATGAAAAACAAAAAGCTATTTAAAAGCTAAACGAAATGCTGCTTTACATACTTCCCAACATCGCACCATAGATCCCATTACAATCCACGTTGTGAAGCCCATATTAAAGAACTGAATGAAAAAAGAGTAAACAAGCTCTATCTTGTTTTTTTTGCATCAAATCAAATCAACAACAAAAAAGGAGATGCGCAGCAAGCCGATACCAGTAGGCCATTCCCTTTACATTTGTAATGCAAATGAGTTATAATGAGCATGATCCTATGCGTTATCTCTTCGAGTCGGCAATATAGAAGCACATATACATAACTCAATTTTAGGGGATAGGAATGTTTGGATGCTTGCGCTATGTTGCATGAGAATTTTGACAAAAGCTTCTTATCAGTCATTCACTATAGTATACACTTTCGTTCTACCAAAACTTATTTCAGACTTGTTTCATAAATTGTAATGCAGTTGAAGAGGAGTGTCTTTTTAATTAAAAATATGGTAAAAACTGTATCTATAAAAACATGAAGTTGATGCGCAGTCCGGAATAAATTGCTAAACAGAAATAAAATGATATACGTTTCTGAATGAAGGTCACATTCTATAAGGAAACTAAAGGCAAAGAAGTAGTAGCAGCCACGCTCTCACTTTGGGGTTTGGTTACGCTTCACAACCTCGTGTTCTTTTTTATAATTCCTGACTGTTGCGATTCAGGATTTTTTAATATTTAAACTCTGTTTGATAATGTTTGAATTTAATAAACAGGTGAAAGTGCAAAAACTTTAAGCTAATTCTGCGGCCGATTCTTCCAATCTCTGCGGAGCAATCAAGGCATTCTCAACCTAGATCTGAAAATATGGAACAAGTAGCTCTAAATCTTTCAACGAAGAAATCTCAGTCACCTTCCACAGCAGTTAGTTCTGAATTGGGTAATCAAAACCAACATGACAGCAGCTCTCGTGGACATTTCCAGTCTACTCTACCTCCAGCTGCAACTATCATGCCCTTGTCAACTGAATCATTGTACTCGTCACCTACTTTGTTTGCCAGTTATGACTTTCCATTCTACTCAGGACTATCAGATTGGGGTTGCATGGCTTGGGGCGGAAGCCCAACCACAGGCTCTACTCAAATCCAAGTGAACTCTTCAATCAGTGGAGAGCCAATTGTGTATGAAACAACTCCATCCATGCCTTCTCATCCCTTCGCAACTCTTACTCAATCTCAGTTTTCATCCCTACTTTTTCCACAAAGTATTTTAATGCCCCAAAGAACTAGTGGCTTACAACAAAATACTAATGTCGCAGCAACTTCAACATTCTCGGTAATATTTGCTTGTATATTTCATCCAGGAATGGTGCAATTCAAATCATCACTAATTAAAAACTCGAATTAAATTGAAACCTAAAGTAAATGCTTTTCTTTCACACAGGCAAATACCAGCAGACCTTTTTTCCTGCCGTCTTCATGTACACCCGGTTTTCCATTGGAAGCTGTTTCTGCTGTTGCTACACATGCAGCTGAAACAGCCACAAACCAGCAGCCAAAGAAAGAGAAGGGAAACCCTGGCAAAAAGAAGCCGTTACATCCACAGACCAGAAAATCAAAGCGTGGGAGAAAGAACAAAACCCAAGTTTCCCCATCAGCTTCTACTGTTGCACCTCCTTTGTTTGAAGGACCCGTAGAAAGCGTTTCGGCTCCAGATATTGGCAGGGAAACATCTGAGCAGCCCGTAGAGAGCCCGTCAGCTTCAGGACAACAGGTACGTTTTATGGCTTCATGTTGTTGGTCTTGACTATTCAGCAGTCCAAGGTTCGAGAGAGAGAGGAGAAACGCCAAAAGCAAAGAGAAAGGAACAACGCAGAATGTAAACGATCTCGGGATAAGAAGAAGGCTCAATATGAGGAAAATCTGAGACGACTTGCGCATTATGTTGAGGAAAACGCACAATTGCGTAGTGAACTTGAGACAGAAAAGGCTGTTAATTCCATGTTGCGATCTATATTGCGCGAACGAGGTTTTTTGGTCACATAATCATATTCGTGTATAATTTGTAGTTTACACAGTTAATATTGATGGAATTAGGAAAAATAGTTAGGTCAATATAGAAACGTTATTTTATGTAAAAGAAAAGCTATTTACCAATTCAAATTACCAATTCATTCTGAATATTTTGTTTTTTATGACAAAATCCTTTATTGTAGTGTTGTGATTTAGTGTTGATAAAGTTGGTGTTATTCACTCTATTCTTTGGGCTTTATCAGAAGATAACGGAATTGTTAATAATTTTAATTGAAGTGATGCTAAGCTCTATTCAGTAGTCGTAAATACTTTCACCTTTCACTTTAACATCCTGTGTACTTTTATATTGCCATCATTATAGTGTATATTAATATAATTGGTCACTGAGACTGTTTTGTGAAAAATCTTAACCGTGTTCATATTTTTGCATGCGTCCTACTATACTACTTACTAGGTACTACGTGGTTGGATGTTTAAACGTGAGCGAGTTAGCTATCCATTTTACTGTATCATGCACTAAACTTTGCTATCACGAGTCTTTTTCTTTAAAATGGTTTTTGCATAATTTTTTTATAGAAAAACATTGAAATGCATTTCAACCAGTTTGTAGTAAACATCCACTGCACCGCCAGTCAGAGTGATTCCTCATCCATCAGCATTGCCTCCCAAAATATTTAATGAGCTTCTTCTCCTACCTGCTGCTCGGAATTTGTGAACCAATACCAAATCGGGAATGAGTTTTAAATGTGTCAAATCGTGAAAATACTGGCGAATAAATACTTGATCACCACAAAACGAATTGATGAAATTCGACTGAACTACTAGCAAAAATTATTAAAAATAAAAGTGGAGTGCATTTTCATAACCGAAGTTGAGTTTTGCGTGAAACTGAAGAAACTCCTTGAAACCTTGTGAATACTGGATGCACCACGTGATGAGGCTGTGCGGGGGCATTATCCAACGGCTAACAGCGCCTATTTGATGTTCTTGCCGAGACCACAAGTTTATGGGCCCGCTTATTTCGTCCGCAAGCAATATTCGATATACATCGCTTTTTATAAGGACAGTCGGGTATTTGAACATATCAGGAATTGATTCATTGCTTCTCAAGTCTGGTAAGATCACGTCCTTATCACGCAAAAACGTTAATTTATAGTCAAAATTTGAAGAAAGTGAGCTCGCATCTGACACTACGAATATTTGTGTGACGCAAGGTTTGTATTGGGTTTTTGGCGGAAAGTGAAAACCACTGTCCGTTATTAAGTCAAGGGCTTAAATGTATGCCCGCGAATTTCCTGGTATAACAGTTAAGTATTTTCTCATGATAATTTGAAAATTAAAGGGTGTAAAGTCTTTCAAAAAAATTTGTGCAGTTGGAAGGTTGTACGCAATAAACGAAGTTGTTCAACGTAATTGAAACGCTACTTTTGTAAATTAACAAATTACTCGTCTCATGCAAAACGAAATCCAGACTAGGCACTTTACAATTTGCGTGAATTTTGAATGCTTCACCCTTTGCTTAGCTTAGCTATCAAAACAGGATAGTTCAAGATTGAGTAAAAGGGCGACTTCTTCCACTTTGATGGGATTTGTTCACTCGTCAAAAGCAGTTAATTTGGGAACTTCTTCTAAACAAACTTTTAAAGTTTGACAAAATACAAAGTAGGAAAAAATACATTTTACTCATACTCTTACTGATAGAAGGGAAGTATTACTTATTAAAATAATATTTAAAACTCTTTTCAAAAAGGAGACGGAAGAAATGGAGGAGGAACATAAAAGTGAGGACTTTTGGAAGGCCCAATATTATCAGCTAGAACAAATGATGGAAATGGAGTTGGCAGAAAAGGAAACACAGCTAAAAAATCTGAAAGAAGAGCTAATAAAAGCAAAACTGGAAATAGACGCCAAAGATGGCCATATAGTCGAATTGAAGTTGCAGCTGGACCAGAGAGATGGGATGATTGTCCAGCTCAATACAATCGCCAACAGCGGAGCAACCATCATTCGAGGGATGCAGGAAACAGAGGAGAATTTAAGAGGTGAAATCGAAAATTTGCAGCTAATTTGTGCACTGCAGCAATCCGAGACCGAAATGACGCAGGACGTAAGCAAAAAAGGAGACTCGTCATCCCGAGCTATAGAGACTGAACCAGGCTTGGAAATGCCTGGTTCTGGGAAAAGTGATGAAATTGACTGGGAGGATTTGTCGATTGAAGAATTAAAAGCGGTGCTGTTTGATCAGGAAGAGATTTTAAGCTATATGAAAGCATCAAAGGTAAACCTAGCTCCGGAAATTTCTGTTGGAGGCGCTCCAGTAACGGAACTTGCGACTGCTGATGTTGCCAAAGTGGAAGCGGAACAAGTAGAAATCAACCCTTTGGAAAGAACCCTTTTAGTTCCTTCTCCAGCTCCAGTAAGTTCTAATCTTTTGTCTCTTTTGTTCAATTTTTCGTTCAGGACTAGAATAATAAGCTTTCCTGTCAAAATGCTTTACAGGTCGCTCCCAGCGTCGATGAAGAAAAGGAAGAGGTGGCGAAAACTCGGGGGAACGCGCAGCCAGAGGAACATTCCAGAGACTGGACGAAGCCCAACCTTTTCTCTTGCACGTGTGGAGAAACCTTTCGCGTGATCGGTGGATTAGAAAAACATATTGGACGGCATAACGGGAATCCCTACAGTAAGATCCACATATAAGCGTTTCATTGAGGAACCAAGTTTTATTGTTTTTTCCGTAGAAAGTCTGTCTCATGAATCGTTTTTATATGAAAATTAAGTTTCAACTTCTCCAATAAATCAGGATGACAACCAATATCTGTATGGGTTTCATTCAGTTATTCCTTCTAGTGAAAATAATAATAAACTTGCACGATTTTTCAAACTAGCTATCGAAGAAATACAGTTTTTGCCTTAAGAGGAATACGCTTATTTTAAAACAATGTAAACCACAAATTGATCATTTACTGGAAGTTTATTACAATTAACAAGTTAAAAACATATTATGCACATACATAAACGCATGCCTAAACTACTTTTCAACTCCTGCCACTGCATAAGCATCAGACGTACCTGTTTAAATATACAGTACTTTACGTAAATTAAAGAAATTATATCACACATTTGGCAAAGTCCTTCATTCTGTAACGATATTCTCATTAGGATCAAGAATCAAATGCCTGACTGTGGCTTCCGCAGCTACCCTTTCAATCAATTCAGGATACAAGAATTGCTGACTTTTCCAAGCTGCAACATTTTCAATTACGATCTGAAAAATTGATGAGAAATGGGATTACACACAATTCAACAAGCTATATACATACTGTGAGTAACTTTCTCAGGATTTTACCACGTTGTCCTTCTGCTGAAAGTTAACCTCTTCCTGAAGACCTGCTCCGCCTTCCGCCATTGATACAACGTGAACACTTATCATTTTCCTCTTCTTTGAGTGAGCACCCATCACCGACTATGAGAAATGCATGAAAAATGTTTTCCCAAATTATTAGTGAGGATTTGAACCAAATCATAACTGCACATCGAATATCAAGCTTAATTTGACAATTTACATTAAAAAATTCCTGAAGATCTGCTAGTGTGATATGAGACAACACCTCAACTTCCTCTTTCCGATCAAAATTATAAGCCTGCTCTACAATCTCATTCCAAATTGAGTTGGCAAGTTCATCTAACACAATTGGCGTCCCCGCCTTTTGAGCAATCAGTGTATCGCAGTGTGGAAGAAATTCATCCTCAGTCATGCTATCCAAATGCTCCTACAAATATATGTATGTGTGAGTTTGTTATCTTTACGTTAAGGATATGAGTTGTTCCATTTGTACTAATATCAAACCTTTAAAATCCCGAGAAACATGTCAATCTTGCTTTCAACATAAACTGGATGGTGAACACCTTGAACCAGAATCTGAATTCCTTGAGTGCTGTTAGCTCGTCGGACTGAACAAAGTACCGTGTAACCCAGCATCTCTTCAGTTCGAAGGTTGTGATAGCAGGGATCTCGGGCAATGTTCACGAGCAGCTCCGTAAGAACATTTTGACGAGGCTCTAGCAGACCTGTCTGGAAGAATACTGCCGCACAAGAGGTTGGATGTATTTTGGTCTCCGACTTGAAAAGATATCTGGTTCCTTCTCCCAAATTGATTTCGCGCAGTCGAAGGATTTGAGACGGAAGTAGTGCCTTCCCACCGTTCCTTTCAAAACATACTTCACAACCATTCACCATCTTCTCTGCTTCCTGAAATATAAATCAAAGTTTCTTAATCAAAAGCATCATGTGTCTCGTGCCCAACACAAAATAAAATTTACCTCTGCCGTAAAGTTTCCAAGAACCAGCCATTCGAATTTCACACGGGTTTCGAATTGAACAGCATACTTCTGCAATCTCTCCAGGGTAACACCTTAAACATACATATTTTTCATGTGATCATCGTGCGTACAGATAAGAAACAATTATAAACGTTTAAATGTACCATTTGCAGTGCTCAGCAGCTCAGCTATTGAACACAGTCGCTAAATTATAGAATAAATACATCACAGTCAGCTTCACCATGTCCGACATACTAAATAATTAAGAGACGGTTTACCTCAGTAAGCAAATAAGTCAATAACTGCGAAGCTATCACGAATGGATCATCACACTCAAAATTCTTCAGCCCCCTCAGCCAAGTATTCTTGAGTACTTCAAATTGCTGCGTATTGACCTTCAAGTTTGTTATCTCCGTGAAAATCTTGTCGAGAAGGAGCTTGAGTTTGTGATCGTAACCACTCACGGAAATCTAAATGAGCCATTCGACAACAAAGTCAAATATGAGTCAAGCTAAAGTTTGGTATTTGGCAAATTATTGTGGATTAATTTAGAAAACCTTACCACAATCCCATACGGAGTGGCAATCATCTCGTAGCCAAGTTCAGTTATTGCAGCTGAATAAGCGTATTCTGTCAAACTATCTTTGATTGCCAGTACAAACAACATGTTCAAACTGAATTCCAATGGGTCCGACATGGGAAGAGGACTGTTTTTTAAATAATAATAGTTAATAATTTTAAAAAAGATGTCAATAAAAAGGTGTGTGATAAAAAGTTATAGGGTTATATAATGTCGTTAATCACCTAAATATTTTCACATTCACGACAGCCTTGGGCTGTTCAAGTTGCTGAAGAAACCACAAACTGGAGTTGGCGGTTTTAATCAGTTCTCGTGGCCCGGTGGTTTCCTGTTAAATGGATATTAAATGAGAAATAAAATTTTCCAAGCCCTTTTATAGCCCTTCAGTTTCTTCAAGAAATAGCATAAGATAACTGTACCTGTTCATCCCGTGGTTTTAGCTCAAAATTGGAAGGAATAAATTCATTTCGAGTTGGCAGCTGGAGTTCAGGATTTACTCCACACTTGTTCCATTCCTACTCAAAGATACATTTTGTTAGTTTCAATGCGCCCCAACTCATTATTGTTTGAAGGTTAAGAAGAACCCAACTTACGCTAATCAGACTAGGGTCTATCTTAATCCAGTTGTACTCCACTCCGAAATATCGTTCAACATGTTCCGTCCTCCCACCAAACTCTTTTGCGATAATTATTACGCTAATAAGTAAAAGTGAAATAATGAGAACTAGAATTTATCAACCCACTGCTTTCCCAGCATGTCTTGCTCATGTCCAAAAGTATAGCTTACCGAAGATTTTCAGGAATCATTTGCTCAAGCATTTCTGTAATTATTTCGGGCTTATACTCAGTCAAAAGAAAAGTGGCGCTTAACACCTCGGTCATTGGATAAACCTAGGGAAGCAGTTCAAAATCAAAACTAGTTTATTGAAAGACTTTTATTAGTTTTTTCCAGAATCAATTAAAACTTACAAGCATTGCCTCAGAGAGTTCGGAAACGTACAACCAAGGTGACTTTGTCCCTTTGAAGCGAAATCTAATTCCCTCAAGATCTCGTATTTCATCCCACAACCATTTTTTAGGGCCAACCTTGCGAAGCATTGTCAAATACTGTAAAATCAAATTTAAACAATTGTGGCGCAATGCATTTAAGGCGGTGACAATGATACAGCGGAAAGCTTTTACCTGAAACACACAGCGCACGATATCATGTATTTTCTTTAACCCCTCTTCAGTGAGATTGAGCTCAATTTCGAACTTTGCACAGCCCCTTGCCAAAGTGTTATATATGACATCCAGCCCATTGGCCCAGTTCCTCCGCTTCAAAACAGACAACAAGCTGCCAGCTCCCTCATATCCAATCGCATGGGTTAAGTATTCTTCCGGCTGTTGATTCAAAAGAAAAATTTGCAAGAGACTGTGCTTTCAAACGGAAAATAATTTATGTCACTCACGTTGGATTTATAATGCTGGGAAATGTCTGTAACTGGAAACATGAGAACGAGACGTCGAATTTCCCTAATTGGTACGATCTCAAGTTTCATTTGAAGTTCTGCAACCCCAAACGGACTTTCTGGCCACGACGGAATAACAAGATTTAAGTTAGGTACAAGACTAAATAACGACTCCACCATTTGCTGTAAATCATCAAGAGGCTCGCGTCCTTGTACGGCTAACGCCATCATGTTTGAGGAGTAGTTTTCTTTGTAAAAGTCTACAAGGGCAGTCCTCATATTAATGCCTTGTGAAATCGGCTCATCCCACAACGTAGCTCGGTTTCCTGTGAGAATAAGGAGATGAACTAGTGACTGTGTTTTTAATATCATTTATATGACTTACCAGCAGAAAAGTGGGAATAAGAATGAGACTGGTTCGCAGTGACTCTCTCCATTTGATCAGACCTCCAGCTGTGCCATTTCCTATTCTCCTCGAACTCGTCGTGCACCACATTTACCTCACGCTCCATCACCTCTTCCAAGAATAGTGGGGATATGAAGAACTGAGCAAACCTGAATATAAATAATATTTACTTATAAATATGAGTTTCCTTTTTTACTTTCGATTCGATGATTTATCAAAATCCTACCTGTCTAGAGCTCCTGGCAACTGATCCGCCGACAAATCAAAATGATAGGTTGTGGAATCATTCTTTGTTATTGCGTTGGAGCAACCTCCATACTGCGCGAGGAATGAAGTGTAATCGTTTGTTCTGGGATATTTTTCAGTTCCCAAACTCAGCATGTGCTCCAGGAAATGAGCAAGACCCGGTAAATTCACAGGATCATTCATATTTCCTGACAAAAAAAAAGATAGTCACCACGTTGGTCATTTCGAGAAAGAAATGAGCAGACTCACCAATGGCAACTGTCATCGAAGCTGCAGCAGAATACGATTCTGAGTCACGAATCAACACGACTTTCAGTTGGTTCGGGAGAGTAAGAGCACGATACTCCCTCTTGTCCAGTGGCGACTTCACAATAGTTCCTGGATCCATCTCGACCACAGAAATCTAGGCGGAAGTAACTATTCCGACCAAGAGCGACAAATGGAATACCACAAATATTGAGCAAAGAAATGCACCTCTGAATGTCTATCGTCACAGACGCCAGAACGATGAGCAGGGCTCCCGGATGATCGTGGCTCTATCTCTATTGTTTCCGGCCTTCAGCTTTTCAATGAGTTCAAACTTTCGGCACCGTCACTAACACTTGTCTAGGTCAAGAAACTCACTTTCGAATGAATATTTTCCTCTCAGTTGTTTGCAACACAATCTTTTTGCAGCACTGATAAAAAACTAAACACGCTAGTCAAAACAACAGTAAGAGAAGTGTTGTGTGGATCAGGTTAATACAATATTTAAATTTGGCGCGTCTGCTTTTTCACCTTCGGATCAAACTGATAAGTGGATCTTTGTTGCTTTCGCGTTAGTGAAGCCAATGATCAGCTATTTCAGCATTTTATGTAGCTTCACCGACGGTATGGAGTATGGAGAACTTTGTTATTCCTAAACTATAATATGTACATATTAGTAAATGAGTTTACCTTCGGAGTCGTACGGTTTGGAAGTTTTTGAAGTGTATGGCATGCTGTAAAACGATACTAGCGCAGTTTTCAGAGCAGGTTAGATCCTCAATACTTCCGATTAGTTTTCCATGGCTATCCTTGGCCCTCTGCTTCACGAAGGTAGCTGCTGGGTAATCCTCACCGTCGCGTCGCTCGAACGAAGTGGAACTTTACAAGTGGAAACTAGTTTTTTGTAGTTCTTCAAAGTCGCTCGGTCAAAACTTTGTCAAAAGTTTGCTGGGAATGTGAAACCCTAATTTACAGTTACATTTCTTTATAGATAATACACAAGACAGGGCTCCTCGTGATGACAATGTTTCTTGTTTGTGTGATGTGAAGCTAAAACATTCTTGATAGCCAATTATAATCTCAACTATTAGTAATATAAATCTTCTTACACTGTGACTGCGATAATCAAGCGGATGCTTGAAGCCACGATTTTCCCACATCCGTGTCGGTAGTGCTGGACGGAAAATAGTTCACGACCAGCGGTAATGATCCATAAACTCTACCCAAGTCTCAAAATTCTGTTTTTACAGCTTTTGAATTACAACTCACGAGTTTAGTCGTCGTAGTCGTCAGTAGGTTTCAGGTAAGTACATAATGCCACGTTTGCTGATATATTATACACTTTTTATATATAACAATCCACAGTGGACCATGAAGTAAATCTGCTCACGTTTGGTAAAACGGAGAAAAATGACATGGGCAAAACTAGTGGGCATTGAATTATTATTATATTATGGGCTATTATGAAGAATGAACGTCGGAAAATCATAATGCCATAATAAAGTAGATCCATTCAAACGTTTAACCTTTCAATCTAAATCCTGAACCCAGAATTTATTAAACAATTACGAAAAAGAAAACAACTATCTGCTTAGGAACAACTTCAAAACTATAGATATTGTATAAAAATTATTAACTACCATCATTTTTAATAATCGAAACTGAGACATATTCAGAAACATCTAATACTGCTGCTTTTTATCAATTCATAGCTCAACAAAGCATTCCGATTTGCTCATTCAAAAAAAACTAGCACTAACAAAAGATATTTACAAAAATCCGAATTTTCTTATGCAATCCATTGCGTGCTCCTCAAGATCTCTTCCAAAGATCTTTTCATTGCATCCTAATTCCATGTTAGGGCAATCCCACTTGGTATTGTTGTACACGGCTTTGTACAACGCATCTCCCATGCTCTTTCGAATTCTGAGGCAGCACTTGACTTTGCCAGTTTCACCGTCCTTGGACAGCTCCTCGATTTCGCCTTCTGCCAACGGGAAATCAGGGTGAATTAAGTCGTTTCCGATTCGCGAGTGGCTTCACATCCATCTCTTGTGTCCTCCATCTCGTGGTCGCAACTGCCGGACGATATCTCCCTTGTCATCCGTAGTGAAACGCTTGGCTCCGCATTCAACGCAGTAGTGATGACCTCGCGGGCACTGGAAAAGCCGATAAGGGGATGGAATTGCCTTGCAATCTAAGCACCCCATCTTCTCCAGAATGTTGGCCATGTCAGTAGGAGTCAAGTCGTGAATTGCGCTCAAGATCTGCTCATTGCCTGGAATCACGCTTGGAAGCATCCGACGCAAAGCGAGTGTTTTCCTAAAATACGACAGCGAAATAAGCGCGTATTAGACTGCTTAATTGGTGTATCATGAAAATTAATTTGTAATTTTACGTACTCGAATCTTTCGACTTCTTGCGCAACTGCATCTTGAAGTAGAAGTTGAGTGGCTTCCTCCTCGATTCTAGAAGCTTCTGTAGTTTCTTTCTGGCTTTCTGATACTTGGGCTGAGACTTTCTTCAGTGGTTTGGGATACTCAATCGTCTCAACAGACCATTCATCGTCATTCGTATCGCTGAAAAACAAGAAAATTGAAAACATAATATGTTGACTTTTACACGTACTAAATATTAGCATGGTATGCTAATATGTAACAAATAGAATTTTGAAATTTTACTGACTTCATGACTGGAGTCGCAGGAGTATTTTCGATTTCTGGCATAGGTTGAGTGGCTTCTTTCCACACACGAAACGTCTCTGCAGTCTCAGTATCTTCCCGTTTGTCGGAAATCTGAGCTGGGCTTTCTTTCGCTGGTTCGGGGACTTCAGTATTTCCATTTACCCCTTGGTCTTCCTCCTCGTTTCTTAACAAAATGAACATGAATCGTTAAATTCTCAGAAAACAATAAGAAATAAAATAAAATTCCAAATTACTTACTTCATCGGCATATCGGAAGTTTGAGCACAGGCTTCCTTCACAGCTCCTTTGCTTTCTCCGTCGTTTCCAGGAACCTGCACAGAGTTTTCCAGTAGTGGCGCCGGAACGTCAGTCGTTCGGCAAGACCTTTGGCTTTTGACTTCGTCTCTGAAAGACAAGAAAAAGGAAAACATTAAAATATAAATTATTGATAACTATTTGGGGAAAAATAGAATTTTTAAACTTCACTAACGCCATGACTGGGGACTCAGCAAGGTTTTCGGTCTCTAGATTCTCCTTTACTCCCACAGCTTTATGAGTTGTTGCTTTCTCTGCTTCCTGAGTGGCTTCGTCGACGGGAATTTCCAACACGATCGGGCTGACTACATCAACGGAGGCTGAAACAACGTCTGGGTTGACTGCATTAGAAATACTTAGTTTCAGGCGAAGAATTTCTCTACGCAGAGCAACGATGCTCCTATATAATTAAGAAAAACAATATTGTGTTAGTTGAACTGCAGCAAACATTGAAAATAAAGATTGTGATTTTACGCACTTAATTTGTTCAGTTTCATCATCATTTGTAGAAACATCTTCCGTAGCTGAGTTTGGTGCTCCTTCCTCAAGTCGGGGTTGAGCAGTTTCTTCCCGTTTCTCGTGAGCTAAGTATTCCTTCACTGGTTCGGGAACATCGGTATTCCCGTCAGGACCTGGGAGTTCTCTGTCGTTTCTGGAAAACATGCAAAAGCATAGAAAGGAAATATTAAATTGCTAAGAGGATTAAGAAATTTAGAAAGTAATTGTGTGATGTACTTACTTCATGGCTGGAACTTCAGAAATGCTTTCTGTTGTTTGTTCCGTCGTTAACTCAAATGGAGGTTGAGTGGCCACCTTCTCCTTTTCAGTGGCGACTTTGCTCGGTCCAGCAGTAACTTCTGAGATAGAGGCTTCCACTAGAGATGTTGGTGACTTCGGGACTTCCATTTTTCTCTCGCGGTCAAGGTCTGTCCACATGTACTTTGAGCGGCGATTCATTTACAGTTGAGAGAAATCAAACTTTAAGTAAGAAAACTTTGAATTGGAGGGAAATTTTCGGGAACGTTGAGAGAAATTAAAACTCGAGTCAAAAGAACTTCGGAAACTTCAAGAAATTTACGGTTAACTTTCAGGAATTTTGGATCAAAATTCTCTGGAAGGTTAAGAGGAGAGTTTCTGTCGCGAAGTTAATTCACCAACGGAAAATCGGCAAATGATGACCTTTTTAGCTTTAGGAGGCTCTTTTATACTTGTCCGAAACAAAGGAGACGGCCTTGAGTTGCGGGTTATATTTGAATAGTTGAACATATATTGAAAAGCGGAAGGTACCTAAAATTGTGATACTTACAGAACAAATACGAGTGAAAGCAGCCGAATCCTAGAAGCATGTAAACATGTTACTAAACTAAATACAAAAACGTATTACGAAACGTACACGCAGGACTATGAGCTATCCTAAAGTTAATTTTACTTCTTCTTATTGTCCCATCGTTGTTGTAGTTGTTCTTTCAACTAAGCAAAAGCAACTTACTTTGTGGACCGTTCTTTTCAGTAGGGTCAAGGGCAATCATTTCGGGTACACATGATTCTTTTAGATACTGCAAACAATATCCTAGGAAGTTACTCATGCGTTCATCATTCAGAAAACTTTTTGTGCTTTGCTCATGCTATAAGATTTGTGAACACATCTCCGGCTCTTGTCCCACACACGGGAAAAGGTGAATGCTATAACTGTATGTAAACTTTCATGTTTTTGGATAGTATGCAACGCGTGGTAGTAGAAAAGCATAACTTTTGCACAGCTCCGATGTCCACTCCCATCCGCTGTTGACCATGTTTGTGTATGAAGAAACAAACTTTTTTATAAAAAAAATTTACGGTTTCTTAGGAATTTACCTTTAGAAATATAATATAAAAATAACACCAGTTTTGTATTTCATTAATCAGTATTCGACTGGTGGTTCTGGATTGAATAGGACATTGGAGAAAGCAGTTGAAAAATTGGCAAGAGGGGATCTTCATATTGCATATCCAATCGTTTTCGAACAGTCAAAAAATGTGGCTTCCCTCTAGGAACATAAATATTGGTCCTAATAATCTGCGTTGCTGAAATTTCAAAGGATTGAAAGGAATATGATAAAATCAAATTATTACCAGAATGACAGGCGACTGGATGACCTTACGTTGTCATTACTAGTGAACATATATAAGCACCCTTTGCTTGGAAATATTTTTGCAAACATATTTGTCAGTTATGTTTCATTAAGTTTCTGCTCACCCTTGGCATACGTATAGCCCAACAACAACAAACAAATCCGTACGGATATGATAATAAATGAATTTCTATGCGATTTTTAAGGATATACTCAAGTTACATTTACAAGCGTTGTAATTATACCATGTTGTGTATTGTTAAGGTGTGCTGCTTGCTGTTTGCCTCATTGACTCGACGTCAACATTGCTTTATGTTGAGCTGGAGCGTCTATCTGTAAGCGTATAGTTTGAGGGCAATTTACAAATGAACAATCTATTTCTTTCTGCTTTTATTTCATATTATAAATCATTTGATTCACAGACATGATGATGTTGATAACATGTCTGCTTATGAGTGGTATAGGAAATGTCATAACTTATGGCATTTAAAAAATGATTACAATTTGTTTTTTAAACACGCCAACGGATAGAATAAGGCGTTACATACATCCGGAGTTACTTTTAACAGCAGCATTCAGTGGGGACTCGTTCACACTGGCCGCAGCCAGGGTTACATCTTATAATCTAAATAAAGTGGAAAGGTAGTAAATTGTTACATTCTGTTTAACTAGAAAATTATTTGTTTGTTTGTTAGAAAACTAGTATTTTAAAACTTACTCTAGCAGACGCTGCTGTCATAATGACAGCAATTGTTGCGATGATTGCCAAGATGTTCATGATGATGTGGGTTGTTTTGTGCTTCAACTGAAGAATTTGTATTTACAATATAAAAGCTTCTTCGCTGGACGTTGGTTGCTTTTGGAGAAGAGCTGACGACGTTGTCAAACAAAGATGTTATTTAAAACGCTAAATAAATAATTCCAACTAAAATTGGTTGTAGTGAATAGAATAACTACTTGTTAGATCAATTGATTGCTTTTGAAACCACTTACTACAGTTTTTCTTTTTTTTTTGTCACACTGCCCTAAAGAAATCTTACCAAAGTATCAATGGAGTTGAATTGACAGCAATGAGAAAAATCAGACAAGACACAAATAAATTGACGATGTGGAATAAGCAATTATAAATTTAATAGCTGCGTTGTGATGCCGTAGCCAAACTTAATTGGTCTGTGCAATAAAGGTTAGTAGCAAACGAATAAATGGGATAAGAAGATTATACGCGGCCGTTACAAATCACCCATTATCATTTATTTACCAAAACCAAGCTTGCTAAAACGTAATAGTAGGAATGAACTGAGTTTTCACTTTGCAAGAAAACTAAATATCAATCTGGTTGAACCAATCTTTGGGTTAAGAAAATGCAACGACATTAAACGTAACATCATTAATTAGCATCCTACGTTGTGCCATTACACTGGCAGCTCAATGACCTGGTAAAAGACGTAAACGGTCTAGACGAAGACGATTCAAAGATTCTGCTTTAATTGCCGAGGTTCATGCTTTAGTACATTGATATGTTGTTGCACTAAATGTGGATTGAAATTTTGCAAAATTAAATATAAACTGAAGAAACCTTGAATCCTGAAGAAACATGTTTGTACACAACTTGGGAATAACAATTCACCAACTGTTAGAATGGAAGTCTACGACAATATGAAAAAGTTGGTTACAATATTTCCTGATTTACATTGTATTACATATTATGAATATCAAGTTCCTGAACATCATTAATTATTTGTGGAATGGGCTCATTCATTGACACCGGCGGCACCGTCAACGGCATTTTTGTGCAAAAAAAAGTGCAAATGGGAAACTGGTTGACATCGTGAAACCCTATGGTATTGTGAATTGATGGGTTTACACCTGTTAATATGTGAATTTAATTATGCAGCCAACAGCCACTTACTACGTCGCAAACCAATCGACATGATGTGCTATCCACTCTGTGGGAAAAAAGAAAGTTTGACCTAGTTCTGTGTGTTATATATACTGTACATATAGCTTTGCATATTACTAAAAATTAGACGTATTCCATTCGAATAAATGTTAGCTACACCACTAGCCAAGCTTGTCGTTACTTATACTTCTGTTTGATATAAGCATGTACACTTCAAAGAACTTTGGAATATGCTGAGCTTATTTGGCAACTACATGCAACTTAATTCTTTATGTTTTATTATTAATGTGAAAACATAATCTGAAAAAGTCAACTGCAGCCAAAGATACTTGAAAACGTCGGATTTCACATATCCTTTCTTCATTATGCGAGCTACTATTACGTCCACTCAAACTCATGAACTTGTGAAGTTTGTTCAATTTGACTTGGAAATTTTGTTCCAGACTGTTCACAATCTATCCTTAATAATTAATTAAAGCACACCTTGACTACGAACTGTGTGAGTTATTACACTTGCTAGATATTAGAAAAGTGCTAAAACCGTTGAGATGCTTATATAAAAACTAGCTTGCGTTAGGCTCTGCATTTTAAGCTTAATAAAACTACAGCATCAGTTACAAGAGAGCTACTTGTACGGTCTAGCTCGTCTGCTTACAAAACGGTCTTACGTGTGTACAATTATAACATTCATAACGTTAATTCAGTGCATAAATGTATGCTGTACCCAGTTGTAATAGTGGTGTTTGGATTGGTATCCAATGTCCGCAAAATTAGAGGGGATAATGGCAGTCACTAAACACATAACAATTTAAATAAATCAGAATGCTAGCTAGTTCCAACTTTGTAATTTACTATAAACTGGCTAAGATTTTCGCCCGTTTTCACTACAGGGGGCATATGACCTGTCCACTTTAGTATATTGAAGTAGAGGGTCGTACTCTCCATCTTGAAATCGCTTCCATCCTTTGTAATGCCCTTAGTCGTTAGTTTCTCCACAGATTTAGAAATCAGCTCATAATGTAAACCGTCATAATCAGAGCATTCGTGTTGGATTCTAATCCGGTATAACAAAGCCACTCTTCTCTGAGCCCAGCTTCTTTTCTGGAGGATCTTCAAGTTTGATGTGTTTCTTATTACTGGTTTTTTATGGAGGCTTGTGCTCATTAATGTCGGGGACGAAATTTTATACCGAAATTTTACACGGGATTTTGTATGCTAAATCTAAACGAACATCTTGTTCTCGCTAGATTTCCATACATATCTATCGCAAAGGGAACATCCAAATCTATACCTTAAATTATATATCCTTCACAAGTTTGTAAATGGGTTATAGCTACTTATGGGGCGAACAGGGATTGGTATTCGGTAACAGCAGAGTTAGCCAGCCTGCAGGTCCGGAGTCTACTTGACATGTCAATATATTCTTATGATATTTCCAATACTATATATTTGATAGTTACAGCTAAAACGCACGCAAACAAGTACTACGATGGAGAAATAGAATATTTGTATGTAGCTGGGCCAATACTATGAATTACTGGAGCTATAAGCGGAATTGTGGAGTCAGTGAAACTAAACAATTGGCGATGGCGACAAGCTAGATATGGCATTGTAAAGGGATATAAATATACACATAACACAGGATTTTTGTCATTTTACAAGTATCCAACATTTTATCATTTTTCTCATCTTGTCATTATTATTGCATTCGAGAGACTAAATATAGCATAAAAGTTAGAATTATTAAGTAACTACGACTATATCATTTAAAGCATTTTTACATAGTAAATTCATAAATATTTACAAAAAAACTTATTGCCAACAATTTATCTTGTATGGTAAAGGAAACGTAACTACATCACAATCTACAATTTACACAAATTATTTATCATATTACGATACTAATGCAGGAAGAATATTGCTAATATTTACACAAACAGGACATCCGATAAATGATTCCTACGATTGTTACCAAAGTTCAAAACATAGCGACAGGGTAATTCCCCCACTTTATCTTCTCCAGATTCGGGAACCATTCAGCGAAAGTGTTAAGCACATGCCTACCTGGAACAGGATCAACGCCATGACCTCGCCCAGTTTCGAAATGCAGCTCTTGCAAATACCAAAAACTCTCGTGGAAAAGCTGCCACATGACACGATATTGTCGTACATTGAACGTGCACGCTGTTAATTTAGTCAAATAGGGAAATCCAGCAAAACGGAGCTCAGGATCGATCTGGGGATACTGCAAGTTAAACTCACTCAAACTATCCAGAACAAGTTCACGGAGGCTCTCCCAAAAATTGTGGATAGCACGGAATGTATCAATGGAGAAAATAATGTTTTCAGAATCCCAATGATTGTCTCGACGGAGCTCCAATTTTCGTAAGAATGGACAGTAAATTTGGGCAAGGATTTTAAATGCTGGAGTGCTGTACATGTCAAGTCTAGTAACTTTTAAGCTTTGTAAGTTGGACAAAACATCATGCCAAGAGTCCACAGAGGTAAGGGAAACCAAAGCGACAGCATCACAGGATAGTTCGCTCAGTTGATCTCCGTACGCTGAGAGAATAGTTGCATAAAACTCTGTCTGATATTGCTTATAGTCTTCATCCACTTCGAAGGAAAGGTTTAGCTTTGTCAAGTTTTGATGTTGAGGTAGGGTGGTTTTTGGAAAGTGAAGGTTGCGTCGAATAACTTTTGGACTTAGCATAAATCCCCCACAAACGTCAAGGGCCTGAAGATTTGGAAGGTTACGAAGCATTCCACTCAACTGTCCTAAAACACTCTTGGGCGTTGTGCTTCTCATGAATTCAATTTTTATGCATCGTAAATATTCTCCCTTCATTCTGAAGAGTCTTGCTGCCGCTCGGATGCAATTCAGGTCGTAAACGATGACTTTACAAAAGCGAGCAAGAAAGGGGTTTCCGTCAAAACTAGCAGCGTAGTCAATAAACTCCTCTATCTTGTCCGCCTCGTTAAAAACATACCATCGGAGTAACCAAGCTGGAGAACTGTTCTCTAATGAGTTGCTAACAGCGTTCTTGGTAGCGGAACTAACTTGGCGACAAGAAAAAGTGCTGGTGGTGTTTATCTTTCTTTTCTCAATTAGTATTGGAAGCACCTGCAGATAAAATCAAGAGTAGCATAACATTTTGGCCATTTCTAACTCAACAATTTGAGTTCAGTATCACTGATATTCTCATAAACTTGGAAGAAAATTGTGCTTACCAATGGAAACAACATCTCGACCTTCTTGAAGGTTACAAACTGACTTAGCTCAGAGTATGCGTTCAACAATGAGAACTGGTCCGACGGCTCCATTCTTTCCAAAACGTTCGGCCAACAGTGCTACAAAAAGAAAATTTCACGAAATATGGAGTTAATTTTCTTACTTAAAACATTTATCAAGTCGTCCTGTGACTCAAAGACCAGTTTTCAAAAATAAAAATCGTTAAAAGCAAGGCTGATGGGAGAGTGTTTACCAAAAGTGCTCCAGAAGTATAGTCAAAAGAAGTTGCAGGAGGTAGTTCGTCCTTCTCTTCAGTCAGAATCCATTTTGCTAGCAAATGCCAGTAGTTTCCCACTGTTCCACATATTTTCTCCAGGATGTTGCCCATCTTGGCGTAGATTCAACCGCAAACTAGGTGTTTCTGGAATCAGCAAACACAAATTAGAGCTCAGGCGTATTTAAATGAAATTGAGTTCCGTGAAAGAAACTTTGGGAACTAACGGCTGAAATGTTCTTGATTTTCTCTCACATACCTATAAGATGTTGTCAAGTTGCTGCCTAACAGAATCACACACTCAAATATATGTAGCAGATTCCGATTAGAACAAAAGAAACAATTCTATGGAATTCCATGAAACTCTAAATGAGAGATAATGAAATAGAAAAATTGATACAAATTGATTTGTGATAAAAAAAACTCCTTCCGTGATAACGATAACATTTGGTCAAACACGACAAAGGAGGTGAACGAAGAGACCTCATAGCAAACAACATCTGATCCCTCTTCTTCGCCTACCCATTCTTATATCGAGTGCCTGTTTTATGTCGTAACAAGAAACATACCTTTGCATAGCCCTTTCATCAAGTTACATACAATATGTTGGTGGCTGTCGTAATTTTACTTAAAATACACGAGTTGTACCTTACAATGAATTTGTTTATCACTTCTACAAGCTGCTGGAATGCAGGCTCATTTACATTGGTTTGGGTTTGATGGGTACACATATAAATCAAGTATCTGGTCATGAATCTATAGCGACAATAATATGAAAAATTTATACGCTTTGCAACTGTTGAGATAAAGTGAATTCATAGCAAGTCAAAACAATAGACCCCATAGTAATGTAGCCATGCCTGATAAAAATGATAAAATAGCACATCAACTCAATTCCAGTGCATGCAAAGCATGCGTCACTTTCATAGCTCACTCGTTGCCACTGAGATACGTGTCATTTTTAAACAAAATTATCTTAATGGTGACGTAACACATGCAATTCACCTTTCGATCATATACAAACAAAATTTTATGTATTGCATGAAAATCTGTGCACTAATGCAACTATTAGCATCTTTATCTGAAACGGGAATCTGTGCACAATGCAAATGAATCGACTAATGCTTCAGAAAGGATTCTAATTCAAACAGGGAACTAAAACGGGAACTTTAGTGAAAGTCAATGCAGGGATAGGACTAGGAAAGAAACAAACAACAAAGTTTCTGAATTTTACTGTGTTTATTGCATACTTTCAGCAAAAATAACAACCAGTAAATTGACTCTTCTTTCGAGCTCATATCGTCATAACGAGCAAAGCGAAAGTGAATACCAACACAGAGTTGGGTGCCTTTTTATACTACCGAGAACAAAAGAAGAATCAATCTACATAAATTACAATATGTCAAAGTTCAAGAATATCATGCAAATTTCATCAATATTATGTAAATCTTACAAGCTAACAAAAGACGGATTAGGAACACGTTTCCTTATCAGTCTCGTAAATAGGAAAAATAGTGTAAAAGTTGAAACAAAAGAAAGTGAACATGAGTTTTCCTTTCAACTAGGATTACCACTAATTTACATAACGCTGACCAAGCGCAGACAAACGTACGGTCAAAATGAATATTTCTTAACCTAAGATTCCGCAGCAACAAACCCGATAAACATAAAAAAGACTAAGAACGTTTTAAAGTGAGCAAAATGAAATGGCTGTTTCCCACTGCATTTGCAAGAGAGTGCTTACATCATTTCCTCCAACAAAACTTCCTTCATCCTGCTTATTTAATGTTTGAAGCGTTAACCTAGAATCGTGGTGCTCCGTAAGATGTTTCTACTATCCGTAAATCATTTATCCAGGTTATATTTCGTGCTGCGATACCCACATATTGTGAAACTACTTTCGTAAAAGTTCATCCTTGAAAAGAAAATACAATGTACTAAAGTCAGAACAAGCACACATGTGGATTTATGTAGAAGGGAAGTCTGATTGCAATCCAACCCAATTTTTTAACGATAATGTCGACTAACCCTAACCCCCAGACTCTCTCTTTGCTTCAACAAAAATATCATATGCCACCTCTCCTTGGTCTGATTCCTCCAGAAACTCGTCCCGGTGAATGGGATCTCTCCCTGGAGACCTGCTTTTAGACTGCTCTTAATTATTATTATTATTATTAAGGGCTTTATTGCAGACTTTCAATGAATCACATATAATACATGATACAGGAAATCCATATGGTCGAAGAAGTAAAAAATAAATAATTAGAGTGCAGACACAGATCAAAGAATATCTTAGATGTTGCCTACGCTCCAGTCCACACCCACTGCTAATAATTGTAAATGATGCCATTAATTAACGATATTATATTGCAGCAACACAATCAATGGATGGCAATTTTAAATGGAATATTTATTTCCAACAAGTAATTTGTATTGATTCATTAGGAAATAAAACGAGAGGAAGGACATCAGGAGGTAGACATAAAATGATTCAGTTCATTTCATGGTAATGAGAATCCGAGACCGATAAGAATGATGATGATTGAGTCCACCTTGCAAACATTCACATGATCAGCAATCCGACGACAGCGACAGCCACAAGAATTCGGAAGGTAAGCGGTTGAGCTGAGAAACCCCCAATTGTCGAGTCTTTATTATTGCAGAGGTCCCCTTTACACGCGCACATTCGATACTTCGACACCTTACGTTGGTTTTATCTTCAGATGGAGTAACCTTGTGAAAAGAATAGTCTTGGGGTGAACTCAAAAATGGCTCAGGATCAATGTGGGGTCTTTCTTCCGTACGTCTGCTCAATTTCCCCAAATATACAGTATTTTGCAGCAGTTAGTCATTGCGAGTGTTTCACATATATTCGTGTTGCAGGGATCCCAATGAAAGCTTTTCTGACCTGAGAATAAAGAACAGCAGTGAAGTGAAGTGTAGTTTCTGTTAAGAAGCTACTTCTGAATCTTCAATGAAGTAGAAATAATGAGAGCATTGAGAATGCCTTGAGCTGGTTGAATGTACACAGCCAAAAGAAGAATCCCGACGGGGAGCTCATCATCAGCAAGAGCGTCGTTTGATTGAGCAAAAGCATCGTTCTCAGGTTGGAGTAGTGCAGTAGCCCTCTTTCACTAATTTAATCTCCAGAATCACAACGATCACTATCGCAGAAGCACCACGAACCTGGTTCGGCTTGTCCAGATTGTCTCTAGTAAACGTTTTGCAGTCGATGTAATTGACGAAACTACAGTTGGCACAACCCCTTTCTGGTGTTGTTAGCTTGCATTTGGGAACCTTTGAGAGGGATGTTGAGATCTTGCTCCCTAATTAAGCCAACCCAAAAGCAATTTATGAATTTCTTTCACTTCTTAGAAGTAGCAACTTAAAATCTAATACAAGGATCATTTTAATGGAGTTCAAGCATTCATTCTCATAAATTGATGCTGACGGGATTTGTGTAGATGTTCAACAATATGATGAAACGAAATTAATCTGATTCTATAAGAAGAGCATATAAACAATAGATAAGCGAATGTTTGCTTCACAATTCCAAATAAACACGACCAAAACCGAAAGGAGAATAGTGATTCTGAACGGGAGCAGTTGTGAAGAAGGTGAGTCATCATTGTCAGTAGTAGAGAGGAGCTCCCATCTCCTAGCCCCTGACTTTGTCTCCTCCTCATTGTAGAGGGAGGTATCACACCAGCAGCCTCTGAACTTCTCTCTGGCATTCTCCGAAAATGCCGCAAACTGCCAAAGGCACTAATTTTTGTCTCCTCACTTCGATTGACAACTTTATGTATCAAACGATGACAAGTATACATTGTTCTTAGTTTGTATATTTCCACAACCCTTTTCACTCACAATTCTGGAGGAAGCTTGGAGTATATAGTTGCACAAGAGCAACATGCTGTCCTACTTTCCTCCAAACTATTAACTACTTCTCCATTTCACTTCACTATGTCTCCACAGCAAGGAATTGGAAAACAAGGACATTTCTTCGTACGCACAGCCACCTACTTGGAAATCCCGAATATTCAGAACCCCAACCTCAAAAGTCCTCCTGTTCATCAAAAAGAACTTCCGTTGCGTTCCCGTTCCAGTCACACGTTGCCCCTTTACTTCACCTTCGGTTATTATTCCATTCAAGCCCGTCTTCTACCCTTCATCTCTCCGCCGAGGAGCTCGCAACCACCACTTGTTCGTATACCTCTCCATTTTCTGTGTACTGCTCGTGACTTGCATTTACTACGACAAAACGACCTTGTTCCACGAGTATCCCAAAAAGTTAATCCACACTCGCATACAACTCCAGGCTGTGGCTCAACATTATTTCAAGATCTGGAGGAGACTGGCTCCTCATCGGGGTTGAAGTATTCCTTCTCGTCATATTCTACTTGGGAAATTGAGCTCCTTTGCTACACAATCCTCCCATTTACAATCTACTCCACTGTGAAAGATTTCCAGCACTTCCTCTTCAACGAGTTCTCGTCCCCTCTGTTCTTCAAGGTCAAGCACAGTCACTCATTGGCCATAGGTTCAGCCACCTCCTCACCGTCTCCGATGGCTTGAACAAATTCTGGTCACGGTTATCCTTGTTGTGGATTCTCAAGCTGAGTAATGTGGTTGTCATTTCCTCCACAGCCCCTTCTTGCCCAAGAACATTTGATTTGGATCTCCTCTCTTTTCCTGTACTATAGCTGGTGTCCCTCTGGCTCATGACCGAGTCGTCGTGTCTAGTAGCCAAATTGAGACAGTCGCTGGTCCTTCAGAAGAACAGAGAACGGTTTCTAAATGATAAGAACGAGTTGGAGATACTGCTCAAGCTCCTAGAGGTGAAGCCCATCGGCGTGGAGATCACGGGATGCTTCCGAGTAAGCTATGGATTCGTGGCGGAGTTGTATATAGTGCTGCTAACTCTATTTCTAATTAATTAGGTTTTAAAATTAAGAACATTATGACAGTCGAATAAAGAATATGAAAAAATACAGGCAAAATATTATTAGTGGAAATTGAGCAAAGATAGTTTTATTTTAAGATAAAGAAACAAATATAGGCCGTAACCTCAAAAACATTAATCATACGAAATAAAGTAAAAATACAGAGCAAAACTCAATACACAAAATCATCATCCCGATTATCGTACTCGTATTCTTGTTCCTCCTCCCCTTCGAACTCATCATCATCATCGTCTTCCTCCATCTGAGCGGCGGCAGCAGCGCGACTTTCAGCAAGTCTCTTGTACTCCTCCATTTCCTTCCAAAAACAAAAAAATGATTAGCCATTCGCCGAGCTTAGCAAAAAACCTAAATAATTACTAATTGACTAGATTACCTTGTTATATCGGGCCTTATCCTGAGCTGCCATCGTCTGGTACTGGGATTTAGCAGCGTCGTTCATTTCTCCCCACATCCTGCCGAGTTCCTTGGCCACGTCTCCGATTTTAAACTCCGGATTAGCCCCCTTCACCTTGGCCCGCTCGTCGTGGCCGAACCAGAAGAAGGCGGAGAGTGCCCGTTTCGGAGCGTTGGGATCCTTCACCTTTTTCATCCTCTTGACCTTAACCCCTTTGACGGCGACGGTTCCAGCTCCTTTGGCGGCGGTAGTCCCAGTGGGAGGTACGTAGCTCCTCATCTCATTCTGGTAACGACTCTTATCCTTCATCTGGAGTTCTACGAACGGCTTCTTTTGGAAGGCGTCCATTTCCTGAAACAGAAAAAGTCAATTAAATTACAATTTCAAATCTAATCCAAACATCAAGGATTCCAATGAGGATATGGAACTTACTTTCCACAACTCTGCACACTTTTTGTTTTGATCTGCAAAAGACAGCTTCTCGGATCCCTCCTGTTTCCACACAGCCCAGCAGTTCCTGACGAAAAACGCATACGCTGAAACCGGACCCTTGGGTTTTTTTGAGCTCCCACCTGCACCTCCTCCTGTTTGACCACTCATCTTAGTACCTGATGATTAAATCAGCCAAAACCGATTAGCTACTAAACTACACAATTATATAATGATAACCAACAATCAACTTGTTAAAACTTACCGACACCGACAACTAAATCAACCAAAACCGATCTTCACTTGGATGTGACAACAATCAACGAATTAATTGCAACTGTAAACAACTAAAAACTCTATTAGGTTGATAGTTACGAGGATCGTTGATTTCCGGTGAATGCGGATGAATGAGATCGAACCCAACGAATGTTGACGAGCAAATGCACACAACCAGCAGCAAAGCAGAACAAAAACGAAATGACTTGCTCTCCTTGGCCAAACAGGATTTCTCCGTGTCCTCTGTTAAACGAGATATTTAAACACGCCGCATTTCTCAATGGTGTTGCGTATTGCCCCAGAGCTTTGGTTTGTTGGTGGAAAAGACGCTATGCATATTTATCCATGTATCTTTTGTTTTGGTGGTTTAACTTACTTCCATTATATTTTAAGTTGGGTTTAACTAGCTAAATGTACCTTGAACATAGGGAAAATGATTGTTTCAGTGAAAAGTCGTGGGTGAGCCACCGTGTTACTGGTGTTCATTGAGTGATTGACGGAGATAAGTCTTCTCTTTAAGGATAATATTTTGTATAAGCTCGTCGTTGTTGAAGTTCCCTATCATCAGCATTACTTCCCGTTCTTCCTGATAGGAGTGAGATGAGCATTTCTGATTTTGCTCTCTGCATTTTTAGTAGTTTGAGTTAAATTAGTCTTCAGTATCTCTATCTCATAAAGGTTTTGTTATTCCTGTAATATAAAATAAAATCTTTTCCTTTCCTCATGTTTGGGGGTACCCAACATTATGCATAACTGGAATTCAATTACATACTGATTAAACTTTCCAGAGAACCCATGCTCCTTGAAACTAAAGAAAATGTAACACATTTGATGGCTAGGTTGTGCGTATTTCAGTATCTCCGTTTAATAAATACGTTCTTACCCATCTGGTATGTGTGAAAAAGATTGTGAAGCAGTGGTATATTCAGAAAATGCGTAGAATGTTACTGTGGTGTACTGATCACAATAGGGAAATGTTGTTTTGTCTACTTGTCAAAAAGTATATCACATTTTTTCCAAGATGTAGCCACTATGAATGTTCTGTAATTTTCTTAAAGTTAGCTACCGTGATGTGTTTTCCTCATCTCAAAAGCTACTTGTTTGTTTTGTTTCAACCAAATCGTGTGTATGTATTCTTGCCTTAATATTCCAATTCAATTTTTGTAAGAACATAAAACGCGTCTACAAACCCAACATGTTCAAACCATTTTGAGTGGCTTTTTGTATTCTTACGAAAATACCTTTATCTTCTGGTTTCATTCCGTTTACTTCTTGAAGACTTCTGAATATACCTAAAAGCTTATGCATGGAGAAAAAACACATGAAAAGTGACACATTTTTGGCTCTTCTTTACATTCCTGTTGTGCATCCAGCATTTTCTACACATTTCCTTTCTTGTCTCGTTCCACTTCATACATACAATTTTTTACTGGTTAATATTCCTTCAACATGTATTGGATTTCAGTAGATTTCTCTAGTAAATTTACATTTTTTATTGAATTTTTAAAAATCAAAAGTCTTACTTTGTGTGACCCATCGCAAAAGAATCGCAAATTTTGCGTACTTTTATAAAATGTCACGTCAGGACGTCACTTAGCGTTCCTTGACCAAGCTCGGGAAGTAACGCCAGCTACAGAGGAGAGTGACGTGGAGTTTGTTTTCAGATTGGTAATTTTTCAAGCCATTTGTTTTAAACTCTTTCTTTTTCTTGTGGGCTATATTAATGCTATCAACTTGTGTTTTTTTGATAGTTTGGCTACGAGATCCTGGAGCTTGCAATCACGGATCCCAACATGTATGACAGTCCAGCCTCCCTCAAAAATAGCACGGAGTTGTCGACTCGTTTGCAAAACTTGGAAGGAGATCGTCCACAAAATTTGCTTCAACATTGACGTTCCATTATTTGACATTTATGAGAATATCCCTTACAATTATAAGTAAGGGAATGATGTGCCCATGCTTGCCCAGTTGAAAAGTCTTGAGTCTCTTTTCACCCCAACTTCAGGTGTTGCTGAAACCCCACCTCCGGTCTCCTTGTCACTGGATCTCAACGGAGCAGCTTGTTTAATGAATCAATTTGAAGCCGCTCTCCTCATCTCCCTCCAAAAATTGGGGAGGATGCTTCAAAGAATTGAGCTCGACCTTCCAGACAAGCTCTTATTGGAAGGACTGAACTGGAGTTCTCTCCCCCTTGAAAATTTGACGATATTGCGATTTCACTGTAAGCATTATTTGTTGGAAAAAAATTGGCAAGTAATTCTCTGCCATGGATTTCCCCAGTTGAGAAAATTGACTGTGGAATGCGAATATGTGCCAGAGAAAGGGGAGAAATAAGCTAATTGCAGCCATTACAGGAATACCCCTGAATCAGCAGAAGAATATACTTGGAAACAAGGTGGAGATGGAGGAGGTTTTAGAGATGTACAGAAGCTGCAGCAGTCTGAGAGATCTCAAGTATCTCCAGGAGTTAAAGCTTCTTGTAGAAAGCGACGACGATGGCGACGATGAGCATGCTGCTTCCAAATGGATTAAAACGGACAGTAGCATCATGACAAAAGCAAGTTTCCTCAAAATGCCGAGTCTGAAGTTGGTGGTGCTCAGTAACATTTTCGAACTCGATCCCGTGTTGATCCAGCAAGCGAGAGGCTGAGAAAGGACTGATTATCAAGCAGCAAGGTTACCTTCCTCCAAGGATAAGAGTTAAAGGTCATAGTTCCGATTCTGAAACAGAATCAGATTCAGAAACAGAATCAAATTCTGAAACGGCATCGGAAACTGATTCGGAAGCAAATTCTGACTACGATAAGGATGATTGTGACAGAACCTTCAGCTTGAAACACTCACGATCTTGAGTCTCCGTCACCACTAGCTTTGTCCCATTCAACTTCAGCTTTGCCAGTCCTCCGTCTTGTTCCTTAAACAAGTCTTACTTCATGCTTTAACAATCTCTGCAACTCTTCTTGAATTGGATTGTGGAGAGAGACAAAGTAAAGGTAACCGGCTGTTTTCCCACGAACCACTCTTCCCCCGAAGGTCATTTTTCCCCCCTACGGCTTTTCCCCCGAATTGTTAAAAATTGCGTACTACTAATAGAGTGTTCTCAATTTATGTTTTTGGGTATTTTGCGGTACTTTTCCCATTCCAAAACATGAGGTGTATTTATATGAGGCTCACCAAGGCATACAAGTAAAATGAACTTTTGACAAGTACCGCAAAATACCCAAAAACATAAATTGAGAACACTCCATTAGTACTACGCAATTTTTAATAATTCGGGGGGAAAGCCGTCGGGGGAAAAATAGTATATGGGGGAAAACTGTTAGGGGGAAAAAATACTTGAGGGAAAAACGTCTAGAGGGAAAAATGGTTTGGGGGAAAAGTGGCTTGGGGGAAAAATGACCTTCGGGGGAAAACAGCCGGTTACCCCTGATAACCTAATTTAAATGAAGCATTCATAAATTGGTTAAAGCAAACTTGGTGCAGAGGCATAGAAAAATCCCTACATCAAAGTATATGCATGAACACGAGAAAGATTAGCTGACAGCTTAGCTCTTCCTTGGCTTTCACAAATCTCTTCTATAGTAGGTACCTGTGCGGTTACTGCATCTATATGAATTTCCAATTTAAAAATATAAGCTTACAGACTTATAATTTTGATTAAGACTTGTTTTCATGCTACCTGCAAAACATTTAACTTATTGTTGTTTTGCTCTTTATCTTTTAAAGCATCAAAAGTTCAATGCATATCTAAAATAGTATATGTTTAAAAATACATGCGTGGCAAATAATAAAAGGAAAAGCATGTTATTCAAACTTTAATATTAATTCATTATCCAAAATCTTAACGAGCGTTTTCCCAAAAAGAATATTTCATTAACAGAAATTGATTCATTAACAAGATAAATTGCCATCTTAAAATAATGGTGGTTGGAAAATCCGTATCAGACAGTGCACCATTACTTCGCCAAGCTCGGCAAAGGGACAGTGAGAACAGTTCCAGATCTAATAACAGAACACAATCATAAATTAAAGGAATTTGGTAATATGTCTTGAAAATTTTCATCAGAACATTGTGCTTACTCTTTAATTAATTCTGAAATACGCTTCACGACAGTTTCCTTTTCCAAGGCGGAATCGAACATGTAGTCGCTATCGCAAAACCGGATCGCTTCCTTCTCAAGAACCTTCAAAAATTCTAGCTCTCGTCCAGCCACTGCCCGCAAATTGTTTTTGTCTTGTCCGAAATCTTTCGGATTTTCAACCAATGTCGGACGGCACATAGAAACGGATAAGGTATTATGACGTCTTCTCCTGGCTGATCATTCCCAACTGCTTTTCCCTCTCCATGTTCCATCTCATCATCATTGACATGCTTTCAGCTACATGGAATTGAGTTTGTTTTTAACTCACATAATACCTCTAAATTTAATCATTATGTTACAAAATACCTGTAAGAACGAGGAAATTCTTGGCAACCGCGTCTGTGCTAACACCTTTTGGTTTTGACAATTGTTGGTTGTAACGAAGGTCTCTATTGCATTGCGTATAAACCGTAGGTTCAGAACTCATCCTGGATGCAGTACTTGGGATTTGAGAACGTCTCCTGCTGCTTCCGGCCAAGATGAGGAATGCATTGTTGTGATCGTAATTCCAAACTTAAGTGTTTCTGCTTGCTCCAGCAGATAGCCCCATTTCCATCCACCATGACCTCGAGAATCTGTTGATGATGGCGTTGGAGAGCGGACGGCATACTTCAGAAAATACTTTCAATCACAGTCCCTTGACGGTCCTTACTTCTTAATTATAAAAACAGGAGGAGTAAAGTCCTTTTCATAATACTTTTGATTAATTCTGAAGTAACCAGGCATTTGATTGTAGTAAATCCAAAGAGCTTCTGTTAAGCAATCCACTTTCACCCTCAAGTTCAATCCTTTCTTGCTGCTTTCTTCATTGCCATCCAGAACAGCTACGCACAAGGACAAATAGCGAAATCGGTAGTTATTCGTTGTAACTTCCTCCGACTTGTCAAAGTAGAAACGAAGTAGAATTTTCTTTCCTGTCCCGTCTTCAATCTCTACCAAACATCTTGCTTCACTGATTAAGTTCTCAAGGTCACTGAGAATCTACGTTTTCCAACACCCAAACTGCTCTTTTCTGACTGAGTCTTACCTACAAATAAACGCAAAACAAACATACTAATCAATATCAGCTGTGATTGTTAAATCAAAAGATTTTGAAACGCACCGTTTCCGATCTTGTGATGTCACATTGGCTGAAGTCGAAATTAAGTTCCTCGTCTTCCTCTCCGGCCGAGGAAACCCATTTCATTGTTACTAGTTTGAAGTTTCTGTTCCTCCATTATTTATCTCGATTGAGCCGGTTAATAGCTTCTAAGCTCCTGATTGTCTCAAGCACAATAAATATTTGTTGTTGGAAAACGTTCGTATCACTTCACACTCCTCTTTCGTTTACACGTCGACAAATTGAAGAATTGAGCGTTATAGCCAAACATCAATCTGAATAAACCGGCAAGCACGGTGGAAAGAAGTGGTGCACCAGAATGTATGAAGCATTAGCGATGTAAAGCTTGCAATTAATTTGGAACAACTAAGATATATTCGCAAAGAAACGTCAATTTTTCAAAACTCGCTTGTTGAATTGACGAAAAAAGACACAAAAGTTTGTTAAAACGAGAAAAGGAACGTATTTTTACCACAACAAAAAATATAATCAGAGTTAAGAAGGAAGACGGCTAGCTATCCGCGGTCAGGTCCCGATTTAATTGTTCCGCTACTATTTCTGAACTTCAATTATATCTGATCGTCCTCAGTGATCGATATAACCTCCGTATCTACCTCTAATTCGTTTACCCTCTTTAACAATCTCTAATCCAACTCAATTATCGCGTATCCTCCTCAATTATGACGTACACTTCTTCACTTCCCTACTATTGTGGTTTCCCCAAAAGATTATGGCATTTTTAAGTTGCGCGGTTTATAATGGGGCATATTGAGACTTTGTTAGAACGTACGGGAAATGTACTTAAATTACGTACTTGGAACGTAAAAGTTTACAGACAAAGTGATTCATATAAAGTGGCTGCACCACTTAATAAAAGCGGCAGTAAACTACACTTTCGAGGAACGGTTGGCGAAGTTCACTTTGGTGCAGGAGAAGCAATTGATGGCCTTCTAACAGAAACTGAAAATGGGAACACCCACCGACTCAAATGCAGCAACAGCAAAACCACTTCCACCACCACGGGGATGTACACCTGCAGCTCAGGGAAACAGACCATGCGCAACTGATCTTTTCGCCCGGGTAAATAAAGTGGTGTTAGATAACCGTCAGAAGCTTCGGGAGACAGAGGAGCTTAATACAGGCCTAACAACTGAGAATTCAAAGCTTAGGGGAATATAGATAAACTCAATGCGACCGTTTTGAAACTTAAGCGACAGCTAAACTCAAATACCTCCGCGAGTAAAAAGATAACCACTCTGGAGCAAAACCTGAAGCTGAAAGATAGTAAGCTGAAGGCTCAGGTGAAGGAAATTTTGGAGCTTAGAACAAATCTTGAGAGAGGAAAAGCGGAGGTGTGAGGAGAAGTTAGCGAATATGACGTCTGGATTGCGAACCTTGGAGGAGCGACTTGACATTGAATAACGAAGTTGGGACTTCACCATATAACTACAAAGTAAGGTCATCATATCCTTCATAATTCCAACTAAAACTATACAATATGCAGTGTACTATAATCAAATGAATTTTACAATTCCAGGCTTTAAGCAAAAAAAGTGTTGAGCAATTAAATGGCGGACATAACTTGTGACCAAGTATTTTGTTTTGGAAGGATTACATTTATTCATTTGAGTATTGTACTTTCTACTCAAAAGTGTTTAGTTGCATGTATTTTTAGTTTTTAGACTAATCACGTGACAGTTCATAAATACTAAACTGTGTAGATGATGGATGTGAATGTAATCTTGCATAATCTTATATTAAACTAGATGAAACATAATTTAGTACTCGTTTGCTTTAATTAATCATGAAAGACTTGTTCATTTGAATCCGATTTGTTTGAAGTATTGTAATACTTTGTAGTGATGCTTTCATAGTCAATTTATAAGGTTTAGACGTTAGAGTTTATTTGTGTGTTAATTAGTGAACTTGCTGGTTACCTAACCTAACAGTGTTACTCATTCGATTATAATACATTGCTTGTATGAACTGTCAGTATGCGTATGATTTATTTGGCAAGTGGATTTTCATTTTTATTAACTTATCACCACAATAGATGACGTTCACATGTATTGCAATATAAATTAGATTTCTTTAACGTGTCATTCAATCAATGAAATTGGTATTCTCGTATTTGTCTCAAGCATAACGTATTAGCTTGCAAAGTCGTTCGTTTAACGATTTCTCTCCAGCTGTAGATTGACTTAAAACGTGTCTCTCAAACTTCTGAAAAATATTACTTTACCTAAAAATAAGTCGTTTTTATGATCACAGCTAAGCGTTTCTTTCTGTTCAAAATTATTCTGGAAGACTAATGGAAGCTGAAACGACTGAACAAATGATTGAGGAATAATCTGAGGTTTGAGCAATCTAAACGTTACTAAAAGAAAAAATCCATTTTTGACTACACTGTTCCTGAAAGAATTAATCATCTGCAACATGCCCTTGATTTTCATTAATGCTGAATGTTAAACTTTATTGGCTCTCTTCATCCATGACTTTGATTTCCCGTTTGCATGATAAAGTGTTTGTAAACTGCGGATCTTTTTCATGCATCCGCCTCATTTATGAGTAGATATCGGGTTGATTCAGATGAATACTGGCAAGCAATATTACTGTATAACAACATAAGTCACCTTAACTTTAAAAGAAACAAAACCGTGTATTGATTAGGTGGTTGACTTAACTTTTCCAGTAAACGAATACAACTCTTACTTCATTCATTTTTTCTTGTCTCCCGTCTCACTCATGCTATTTACAAGTGACTGAAAACAGACAATGGTTTGATGACTGCGCAAATTAAAAACGAAAATGTATACTTTCGCTTGCTATTACAGGGAACATTTTATTTATCATCTTCAAGACCAATCCATAATACATGTAGACTACATACACACAATTTGTTCCTTCATTATATCATATTATATTTATACTCAAACCAATGTAAGTTCTTACATTTGTATCTATCCAAACTGTGACAAAAATTGAAATCTAAATTTTTCCCAGTCAACTAATAGTATAAACCCAATAAGGATTAAACAAGCATTAACCTTCTTTAAGTTCAGCTTCATTAAGACTCAAACCTCTCAACTGTACAAGAATCAATTAAATTAAACTATTATTGTCAAGGTCCAATTAATTTACTAATAAATAAAGCCTAATATATTCTACAAAATCCATTCTATTGAGCTGAAGACAGTTTCATTCATCAAATTTCCTAAATCCACCACGTCCAAGATAAAGTCGTTGGCAACAACTGGATCCACTGGTTCTCCTTCGTTTAAGGTTTTCATCTCATCCGTGGCAGACTCCCGTACTTTCTCCAGCTTCTTTTTCACCAGGTTTCTAAAACAAATTGTAAAACTAGTTATAACCTATTGTTTACGTGCGCACAAAAGTCAGATATAAAAAGTGCAACTCTTACTTTGCAAGCTTCGTCACAATCGCTATTTTTAACCGAACAACCACATCAATTTTATCCAAAAGTCTGACAAACTCATACAGCTTCCACAAGGCAGTTGGAGTGTTCCAGTCGGGGTCAGCGCTCTCCACTTTTTGCATAAGCATTTGGGCTGCAGCCGCATCAACTTTGGTAAGTTATACTCATAGCCAAGTCTCAGCAATCCGGCTGCTACTTCGAAGGAGGATGAAATGGGCAACCCGGATTTGAAATATATCCATTGTAAAAACGCCGAAATAGTCGTCCCGTTTTCTGTAAGCCTGAGCTTGCTCCGTGACTTGAGTGGTTCTTCCTTCGCTTGCTTCCGAAGTACAGTCCTTTCCAATTCCTTGCTCTGAACTAAAATTTTTGGAAAAATAGAAAAAGAGGTATTATTCTTAAAAGCCAAAAACAAGAAACTAAATCGAATAATTTTTTTAACTTACCACTCAGGATAACTTTATGACAGTTGTGTGATGATGGATATAACTGGAAGTCCAAACCCACGGTCATGCAGCATGAGTTTATGGTTATCGTCACGAGCGGCATCTACTTCAGCGATACTGGTCAATTTTATGGTCGTCTTGATGTCTGCAACTTCATGCTCTTCTGGGACACGAATGGAACGAAGGTGCTAACGTGTTGGAAATAAAACACAAAGATCAGTCAGATACTTTTAATTTAATCATTAAAAATTTGAAAGGGAGAAGTATTTTTACCGTTATGAAGTTCCGCAAGGAATGTTGGATGGTCCAATAGTTCGTGTAGTAAAGCACATTTTTCAAATTCTTTGACAACGGCAATCCCATGTTGTATTCCTCTTTACAAATCGGACGAACTGTAAAATTGAGTAAAATTGGTTTAATACTGAATTCCAAATGGACAGACGTTGCTGCTGCTGCTAACAATAATGTGGCTTACAAGGGAGCTGAACGCGAACTGTAAGCCTCCAATATTAAGCTGAGATATAATGCTGATTGGCTTGAGGTGACTTGGGTAAACGTTGGCTGATTGTTTACAAGTTGGACAGTCACACAGTCCGAAGAAGAGAACCGGTACCTTGTTCCCGGACCGGGCAATCACACCGAATTTTGAACTGGAAAAAATAAATAAAACAATAACAATTGAAACCTTAAAGATTTGCCACTCATTAAATTTTACCCTGGGTAGAAGTTCCTGTTTCCAGATGAGTTTGGCTGTAAACTCGTCCGTCGGTGTGCTTCCTCTCGTGCAAGCTGGACGTTTTCCGGAAGAGAGAAAGTGAAGAAAGTGTCTGTTGTCCCAAACTCAAAGACGACCTCTTCCAGATTGGCTCCACAATCTTCTAACCTGTACAAATTCCGGAACAGGTCAATTTCCGGCGTTGAAACTAACGAGTACGCGTTAAGGATTAGTCCTTTGTCCAGCTGTGGATGATGGCTTGTCGGTGACGGTGCACTAGTACTTTTGGTAGCCATTTTCATGCCTGTTAAACGAAGTTTTAAGTCACAATATCAACATAACTATCTGATAATAAGTTCTGAAAGATGAAGTCAGTAGAAACGACTGTCACTTTTACCGAAAAATTGGTATTTCGTATTCGATCCAAGAAAGTTAAAAAATTGATTTATCAAAACCAACGTGCCGGAACTCTTGAAATCCTTGAGAATATAATTTTCAGAGAATGACTCGGTTTCTTTCAACCTTGCAGTCTGACTAAAACCAGGAATGAAATCTGTAAGTCATTTTCCGGACTATTTATAGTTAGATCTGGCCTACTTCTGAGGTGTTAAATGCACTACGTTTGCAATTGCCAATCCTATCCCGCTTTACCCTTATCACTTTCACTTTGACAGCTACTAACTTACGGGAGACGAAGACAAGGACATTTTGATCCGGAGCTAGATTTGCATACTTGCGTGAAAATGCTTGTCCTTCATCAAAACGTAATGGCATCCTTCTCTACTTGGGAATCTCTTCTATGAGTGGTGTACAGTTTTTCCAGAGGATTACCTTCTTTTCAGGCAAGTGTCCAACCACCGCCGAAGTCGTAATTAATAAGAAGTGGGAGAGTAAGGAGGAACCAAAATGCACTTTTTACGCATCGAGTGGTTTCTATATGCGTTTGTCTTGTTAAAAATTTCATTAGATTATAGTTGCATATAGAATGCTAAGCAGGATGCGTAAGAAGAGATTCTGTGTGGTTCAATAGGTGTTAGGATCAGGAACATGCTGGTGCTAGATTCCAAACGGAAGTATTACTTTCGGAGGATGTATTTTACGAAGATAGAGGATTTCATTGGTTTTCTCATAATCGTACAAGATCGTAGCATTGCTTAGTTCATCATCTGTCCGATACGAAAGTTTGAGAGATTACGGAGCGCAGCGGATTGCTGAGACTGGCTATGGAGTCTTACCAAAGTTGATGCGGCTGCAGCCAAATGCTTATGCAAAAGTGGAGATGCTGCCCGACTGGAACATGTGTAGACTTGTGCTCATATGATGGAAGCTGGTTAATAGTTTATTGTAG
>LJIJ01001646.1:0-39206 GCA_001718145.1 Orchesella cincta
TTACAGGTGAAATTACCACAGCTACTAGCTGCTTAGTAAATAAGGGCCACAGATAATTATGAAACACGGCAGGCATTACGCTGACTCAATGCGCTTGGAGTTGTTAAACTTGAGAAGCCAAAAACAAGTACGTGTCCTTTTTATTGACTGTTTTTGTTTCAAAAATTTTACATCAGTCAGCATCACTTCACAAAGATTTTGTCTTGCTATTTTCTCTTCCCCAACTCGCTTTTTAATTGGAGAACTTTTACAGCATCGCAAATGTTTGAGAAAGTATGAGTCGAAGAGCAATTTCATACAAACATATAACCGTAAAACGGGCTAATGCATTGGCAGAAGAGGGTAAACAACAAGAACTGAACGATATTGAAATTTTTCTTATAAATCACTGTGTGATTGCAAAATGAATTATTTGTCTTACACCTGAACAAATGATTTCCGAATAAATTCTATCTTCCTATATTCATATTCTAATATTCTTTGCTATATGTCAGTCGTGTCTTAGTAATTTGAAGTTCACATATATTTACGCCATGGCCATGGTTTAAAACATATTATCGATTCCTTCATTAAGGTTTTCTCTATACCAAAAACCGAATCTGAAAGTTTCCTAATCTATCTGCCTGAGTAAATCCAACTTTAAATGTTTTGTTGAAGCCTTGATAGTATAATTGCACTGCGATTAATATTGGTAGAAAAGTTTAAAAATAACTAACCCATGTCAGCCTAATAATCATTAAAGAATGAAAATAATTTACCTGAATAGGCCCACGTCATGTTGAATTAACATGTCTGTATAATAACCAATTTAAATACAAAAATTGATTTATGTTGTTTCCAAATCTCACTCCTTCGATATCTTGAATAATATCAGGGCACTTTATAATGTAATAAAGGACATCTTAGTTAAGGAGCAGATCATCCATTAAGCTATCAATAGTTGTGTAGATTGTTAAACTTTCCGTACGGCGCTTTTATTATTAGAATGTATTAGAATAAGAATTTATTCAATACTTTTGCAGGTACATTATTATTTGGAAAAAAAGTTGATAGAGCTCGGATATGGCTATTACTTATTATAAGATCTTCGTTAGTCACTCCACCGAAATCTCAACATCTCGTCAATTATGTCATAAAAAGAATTTGTTTTTTGTCTCTATAAAATTCTTTTTAATTGGCAATTTTTTATAGCATCCAAATATTAGAGACAAATCGCTTTCAAAGTAATTTTTACACACTTTCAATTTAAAGTGGGTAAAGGTATTGGCAGAAGAGGGTAAACATGGACTAAACAAAAAAGAATTATTTCTGATTTACTTGTGATTGCAAAATGAATTATTTGTATGAAATTATATATACGCCTGACTATTATTTCCGAATAATTGCTTTTTATTACGTTGTCTTAGTATTTGAGTTTCACATTTGTTTTACCCATGCCACCCTGGTTTTCTCCATACCAAATCTAATTGAAAGTTTACATCTTCCTATTCCTGGAATAAACTCAATTTATTTTTTAAAGCCTTCGTATACCAGTTATGCGATTAATAGTGGTTGAAGCTTTTAAAAATAACCAACCCATGTCAGCTTAATGGCCAATTTAAAAACGGATAAAGGCTTACATTTTCAGCCCATGTCACATTGAATAAACTTGACAAGTTCTTCATTTGCTGGTAACCAGTGGTAAAAGAAAGTAACCAAAAACTCGTAAAAACTGGGCACAGGATGGACACAGCAACCAACCGAGAAAGCTTTTAGCAGCTTTAATTTAACCTCAAAGCTTTTCAAATACACTCCTAAATGGTGCTGGAGTGGTGCACAAAATCCGAGTCCCTTTTCACACAAGGCTCAAACAGCCGCAGTTATATTCACTGGTATATCAACGTATTTGTAATAACCTGCATAGTTGGATTTGGCTCATGTGTGAACGTTGTTGTAGTCAGATCCGGACTCCCCATCGAGCTAACTCTCATGTCATGTATTTTGGGCTCATTTTGGATGTTGTTTTGGGCATCGTCTGCAATAATAATTTGGCAAGTGATAGATCTAATTACCAGTATTCACACGCTTAATGCACTTAAAAACGAAATGGGTAAGTTAAATTCAGATTTAATGAAACTAATGTTTTACGACCAACACGAAACCGACTTTAACGTTTTAAATTGTTTAATTGCAGCACAACATTTACCAAGACGATCAAGGAATATTGTGCTTGAAAAACAGTGGAAACTAATTTCCAATTTTCTCGTTGTTTACATTTGTGCATCAGGTTTCTGTTCCGTTTGTGTCCCGTTCACAGTGGTCTACACTGACATGGACCCTTTCGTGTACACTTTCAACGAAATAATTGGCCTCGAACGGTTTTGTGAAACAGATTCTATGTGTTATGTTATTGGAAGCAAGCTTATTACAATTCTTAGATTTGTGGCTCTCTGGATTTGTGTGACTGAAAATTGTCGCTTTTTCTCTGTATATTTTTCATACATATTTTATGTTTTAGAGCTGAGCTATAAATGTTTAGATCATATTGAAAATATACCTTTAGAATTGAGTACTAAGACCGGCTCTCAGTTTGTCAAATACTACAATGCACTGAGACTTACGATACAAAATTGTGATAGCCCACTCTCATGGCTAATATTAATATTGATGGGTGTCGGTTTTGCGATTTTTGTGTTATGCAACATTGCCACAGTTAGAGGTTTGAAGCTTCTTCCAGTTCATGTTTACTGGCTGGCGCCCACTTTGTCGTTTGTATGCGCGTTTATTACATACATGTCTCTCTCTCTTGCAATTAAGATTCACCAACAAAGTTTGAAACAGCTTGAAACCCGGTTGAAACTATTGCAGTCCACAAGGATAATACAAAGCTCATGTTTGGAAAGGAAAATTAGAAAACTGCAATTAAAGTCGCTACGCACTGTTGAGATTTCCTGTGGACCTGTGGTAAAATTAGAAAGTGGTGTCGATAGGGATTACTTCTATGGGATATTCCTTAGAACACTGGATGGGCTTTTGCTTCCTATATTTACCCAGTAATTTTAATAGAAATTTGTTTTCATTAATAACCAATCAAATAAATTGAAAAGTAATGTTTGATTTGATATACCTCTAGTTAAAATATTAGTATAGTCTGCATTTCATTTTCGTAGAACTGACTAGGTGAATGTTTGTTTTTGGTAAATTTTTAAACTCAAATTCTCAGATCAACGGTTTTCCGGAACAAATTTTTTTGGATTTTCTAATCAGAATCGATTGGGTTTCCTATTTTAATTTTTCGAAGTATTGCATTCAAAAATGTTTGAAGTTACATAGCATAGAGTTATTCTTCATCCTGGTTTTAAGGTTGCGGCAAACATTTTTTGTAACATTGCTTTACCACGGTTTTCGTAAAATATAGGACTTGTGAATTTATTCAACGTGACATGGGCTGCTCATGTAATTTCTTCATTTTTAAATTGGCTATTAAGCTAACATGGGTTTTCTGTTTTAAACGTTTCTACTAATATTAGTCGTATCACTGCGTTATGCTATACTAAAGCATTATAAAACTTGTGAATTTATTCCAGGAATAGAAATAATAAAACAGTATGATGATTAGTATACCCAAAAATAGTGTAGTACGGATAGAGTTTTGTAACTACGGAGTGGCATCTACGAAACTAATTAGAAACTCAATTATTATGGGAATGAAATATGAGGAATTGAGTCGCATATAATAGTCATGTTCTCTCAAGTTACTCATTTTGAAGTCGCTAGTTATGTATAGAAAATAATTAAATCTTGTTTCATCCTTGTCTTATCCTCTTCTGCCAATTTTAAATTTAAATTGTATCAAACTACTTCGTTAGTAATATCTCTGTTATTTGTATGGCATGAAAAAATTCCTAATTAAAAAGACGTTGGGGAGGCAAATAAAAACAAACTCTTTAAAAGACAATTATTGACGGGCTGTTGAGTATTCAGCAGAGCGACTGTCTATTTTCTCACAATAAATACCTACCAAATTTGTGCTTTAAGTACATGTTTTAAAAGAAGAATTTACATGCAAAAGTATTTGAACAAAACTCCTGATGAAACTACAGAGGGTTTTGCATGGAGCATTTAACACTGTACACAACTATTGATAGCTCAATGAAGATTTTTTAATTTCAGGTTTCGATTATTACTATACAAAGGAGCTTGATAATTATCTAAATATCTTATACTGTTTGGAAAAATATAAATCTAATTCATGTATTTAAATTGGATATTAGGCTGACATGGACCTTCTAAATACTTCACCAATAAAGATTGCGGACATTTGTTCCAAACATGACATACTCGGCAGTTACAAAATAAATTAGCCTAGGTAAATGAAACAGAATGGATGTTGTTTTGATACCGTAGAGAGAAAAAGCATTTTTAAATTCAATTACCATATTAGTATTTACAATGCTAAAGATTGATAAATACTTAGCCGCATTAATTTCCTTGTAACTTGAAACGAGCATAAAAAAACGTTGAAAAACATTCTAAGTAAACTTAGAAATAGTCGCTAAAAAGATATCGTTCAAATGGTTAAACTGCAGATTTACATATTTAAGGTATTTGATGGTCGCTGTCTCCGTAAGAATATCAAACACATTTATCAAAATACACGTACTAGACGTATTTTGTACGTAGATGTCCAATCTGATCTGTCTGCGTGGAAATTATGAACGGATCTTTTCGATAACGTGCAAAAATTGCAAAAAAAAACTCAATTTTTTTATTTAAAGTACCCGCGTGCCGAAACCAGCATTGCTATCGACAAACCAAAAAATATCACCTTGTAGCAGCTCATTGGGAACAGTTTACAAAAAAAAATTCAACCAATTATCTTTTACCGTCTTTCTAAAAAGTGATTTTACGAAAGCGTGTATTTTGTGGACAAAATTGGCGATATCTCGTAAACCGTTCTACTAAATTTCATAAAAATTTGCAAACTAATATGGCTTTAAGAGTAATATTAACACGCAAAACTTTTTAAAAGACCTTCCGAATTGGGGAACAACAGGTCTGCCGGAATTACTCTATACCTATCTTAAAAAGCAATCTAATGCAAATGTTATTCTGATAAATCGTTCAAGTTAACGAGATGGTTACTGTTCGTAAACCAGTTACAGGAAATATTGTCGAATTGGCTACTGTATCTTCAAATTGGTTTCGTATTCGAAAAAATATCCTGAACTTTCCGATCTTATAATTTCTTATACCCTTTAAAATTTCCCTCGTCGTTTTGGCTTCCTAAATACAATTTGTAGGCGCCGTTTGATATGCAGGGTTTTGGATAAAAAACTTGAAACATGGTAGCCCTTACCGAAAATCACTAATTCTAGTAACGCAATAATTATGCACAGATTAAGCAAACAAAAATATAGAACCCAAGCTGCAAATATTGACTTCAACGATGTAGAAACGCACTCATCATCTTTTGCACTTGAAAAATCAGACACCAATGAATTTGATTGTCGGACAGCTGAGTAAATATTAATGAAGGTCTTCCGCTTAAGGTGCCGCTGGGTGTCATTTAAAAGTTTCTCCAACTTTAACCACCTGTACTCATTTTGCAGTCTCTGCAGGATCCCAAATTGGTCGAGACTCCCCAACGCATCGTCAATGGAACTACTAAAAATTCCCTGATCCCAGGAAGCAAAGACCCGATATGTAACGTGTAAAGTATTCTGTGTGTTTTTAAATCGCCTTCGGTTTCCAAAAACCGAAAAAAGTGTACCATACTCATTTTCGGTGTTATAAATCAGAATGAAGTCTTTCAGATCTGTATCCAGATGAACTTGCTTTGACCTAGAAAAAGGCCCTATTTTTCCGTCTACACTGCATGTAATTTTGAAGGTTCCAAAAACAGATAAACCTGACAATAGCTTGTAAAAATTTGTAGACTTGGAATCAAAAAAACATCCATACAATGGTTGACCTCTCCGCCAAAAAATATTGAACTGGTCATCCAAAACACATGCATCTTCAACCAGTTCCCTATTTACAATATATCCAATACTCGTATAATGATTATAAAAAATGTCAAGGTGTTTGTAGTTTTCAAGGGCGTCCGCTAGTGACTCTGGTAATTTAGGGGCCGGCAAAACTGTTAAATGGGAATACATTGTGGAGCTGTACATATTTCGTATCAAAATGCAAGCTAGAAGCCATAAACCTAACAGTAAAAACCCCAGTTTTGTTATACGCCTGACTTTAATACTAAACGCCTGTTCGATCAAGGCTTGGAATAGAACAGCAGTTGAATGTTTGAGGATATTGCACAAATTTAGGAAAATGGACAAAAAACTGAAAATTGATAAAAGAACTAACCATCCTATAAATGGAATAGGTTTTAATAAGGATACCAAACTTTGTTCTTTGTTTCTATCGTGCCTTAAAAAGTAGACGTATTTAAAATGAGTGGCTTGGAATCCAAATTTATGAAAATAATTCCGCGAATATCCATCAAGTTGATCGACTTTACTACCAACCAGAAATCTAAAAAAGGACTGGCATTTCCAGTTGTTTGAGCAATTAAGATGGCGTTGGATGATGTTTCTTATGCAAGGATAGAAATTATTTGTATCGTCTTCTGATTTTAAAGATCGTTTTCGGAAATCGTCGCAACGGGATTCAATTTCGTTTGTTTTTTCGACGGCGTTGGTATTCATAAAAGCAATGTTCCATTCTGTGTTGATTTTCTTTACTTGATGGGGTCCCAAACTAGTTTTGATTTTTACCAATTTTTCATAAATATCTCTAGATTCTTTATAAATACTAACCCTAGTAGCGGGTAAAATATACATTTCTTCAAAATTTACCTCAAAGAAGCTAAATATCACATTCGTATATAACTTCACTTTCGCATCTAAGATATCTGAATTTCGCATACTAAAGTTACGGAATGGAATAAACACAAATGTTGAGAGTGGAGGATTTCTTAATACGTATTCAATGTTGTTATCAAGAATCATATTAATATTGATACTTTCATCTTTTCTATCTAGTAGGATTTCCTTCATTAAAATTGCCATGCATTGCTCCGATTTCCTGGTGTTTTTGAAAATTTGGAAAATGTGAGTTTTTTCCTGGTATCCATGTTCAAAAACGGGAAAAGTGTTTTTGAAGTAGAATTTGTGCAAAATTACACAGTCCATATTTCCAGAAATGCAAGATTGGAGTAGTTTTGGGACAAACGCTGTCCATGGGCTACTTTCTTCTGTAGTGTCGCTCAGAACGTTATTATGAGCCAAAATCGTGCAATCACGCAGAATAGGAATGGAATCAGATGTCCCTGCCACAATGTGTATGTAAGGAAATTGCAGGATAAAAATATGTTGGAGTTTTAATTTTGCCATATTTTATTGCAACAAAACAAGTTCTTGCAGATTTTATATTCACATCCGTTTAGAAAAGGTTTTCTTTGGCTTTAAAACAAGTATTTGTGGATTTATGAAAGCTACTGAATATTGTTCATGTAAATAATTAAGAAAGACAATATGCAAATAGTAATTTTAATGTGCCCTTAACGACTTTAATCGGCCACAAGCAATTTAATTGCTACATTTAATTAATTTCAAAAAGTTTCATGTATTGCGCTTGAATACTAGTGAAGATGGACGCTTTATTGGCTGTCATACTCAATGAAAACTCCAAACAACCCCTGAAAATGTTGAATTAATCCATAAGCATTGTCACATAACATTCATTTTCATTATCGCACATTTATCACCATTTTTAATGTGCGTTCTCTTGGATACAAAAGTAAATACACAGCTACTCTGTTAATAATAAGGGCCACAATGATTATGAAAAACCATCATTAGGCTATCAAAAGCTGTGTGGAGTGTAGAACGTGCCATGCCAAACAAGTACGTACCATTTATTGAAAGTTTCGATCAAAATTTACATCAGCCTGTGAATTCTTGTTGGAAAACATGAGCGGTTGAAGCTCCGGTTGGCTAGGATCAACAGTAAAAAGATAGATGGGCATTATGCAAAAAACTTATTATCTTGTCAATAATTGTCTAACAAAGAACTGCTTTTTAGTAAGTAACTTTTCATAATGATATCCAAATGTTAGTGAGATAATTACAAAAAACATTATACATATTAAATATAAACGGGCTAAAGCATTGGCAGAAGAGGGTAAAACAAGGATGAAACGAAATTGAATTTTTTCTAATAAATCACTGGTGATTAAAAAATGAATATTTTGAATAAGCCGGATTATTATTTCCGAATAAATCCTTTTTATTACAATGTTTTAAAAATTGGGTTTTAGGTCTATTTTACCCATGCCACAGCGTGGTTACAAACCCTATCCTTCCTTCATTAGTTTTGTCTTTACCAAATCCAATTGAAAGTTTACTTCTTTCAAAACATGGTTGTGTGGATTTTGAGTACATATGAACATCCCATGACGTCATTTTTTTAAAAATTTCTTTTGTTCATTACTCGTAGGCGCATGAAAATATTTTCTCAGTTTTTTCTGAGTGGGTTCTCAACTACTTGACAGTTCGATTCACCAATTTTTATGATAATATTTTCATGCGATTTGCTGTTAAAGCTTATCAAAGTTTACATTGTTAACTGCCGAAAATTTCGAAATATCAAAATTTCAAATTTTTGGCATGTTCATTAATGGTATTCATAACGTTTTGGAATAGCCAAGTTGTCTAATAATTATTAGTTTTCATATAAATAATTATTTTGTGTTCATCTTAAATTTGAAAAACTACTATGTTTAAGTGAAACCTGCAAATTTCAAAAAACTAAAAACAAATTATTTTTTTTCTTTAAAAACTGAATTTATCTGCATATGAAATTCCCGAATCTAAATTATGTCGCCGACCAATTTTCGTGAGTTGGTGCGATCAGCATCTGCTTTGGTTTATCATTAGAGCTGATCAAAAGATGTGGTTATGAAGGCCGAAATATGTCTATAAATATGTGCCTAAAAAGGCAAAATATGTGGTCAAATGTGTGTTTAAAATCCTCAAAAAATTCCAAAAATGGGCACAAAACTCCAATATTTTGTGTAAAAATAGCTTCGCCCACTACTTAGCATTTTAAAACTTAAAATTTACGTTGTTTTGATCCAATTCTGGGCATTTATTAACACATTTTAGACTGTCCGTCTAACTGTAAATCTCTGAAATTGTGATAAAAATATCCTAAATACAGGCCAAAATTTTCAAAATAACGGCCAATTTGCTAAGTACGTAAAAACATGTTACTATTTATGTAATATGTGCTAAAACCTCAAAATAAATATGTGAAATATGTGGTAACAACATGGTTTCAAATGACTACCCAAAACATGTCAGCTTATTAAACAACTTAGAGACCCTTTTACTAAAACACATCCCGTCCTCTAGAAGAGGTATGAGATGTTTTGAATTGCAGAAAATCTTTGGCAAATGAATAACCACTACAGTTTGTGACAACTTGATTGAATTAGTTCGAAAATGATGGACTCGGCAGCTAATCGAAAAAGCTGTCTAACACCCTTGAAATTATACACAATGTCATTCAAATACATACAATCATAAATGGTTCCCAAAGTTTTACAGAAAACTAAATTCAGCATCAAGTTCTGTGTTTCATAATAATTTAAAAAACAACAACTTTAAGGAAGTCTCGTGCTACCAAAGACAGCCCTCTTGTAAGGCGGTTATAATATGCATGCATTCTGAGCTAAACATTGGTGGCAGAGTAAAACATATTTGAAACTTATGTCCGCAATCATGCCCTGTAAAGTATTTAAAAGGTCCATGACAGTATCAAAACAATTTTAAATACAAAAATTAGATTTCTATTTTTCCAAACAATACTCCTTCAGATATTTTATTAATAATCAAGCCACTTTGTATACTAACAAAAGAAACCTTAATTAAAAGCAGATCATTACTAAGCATCATCAATAGTTGTGTAGAGTGCGTAAACTTTCCGTACGCAACTTTTATTAAGAGTTTTGTTCAAATACTTTTGCATGTAAATTCTTGTTTTAAAACATGAGTAGTTATAGCTTGGATTTGGCTAGTATTAGTAATGAGTAGTTTTAAAGTCGCTCTGCTGAATACTCAACATATCGTCAATTATTGTCTTGTAAAGAATATGTTTTTGTCTCCTCAAATTCTTTGTAATGGGTAATTTCTTATAGCATCCAAATGTTACATGAGAAGATATATGAAGACCTATATGAAACCGTCCGTGTATGAGAATTGAGTTGAAATTTATAGTTATAATAATTGTGAAAGAACACATTGAATAATCCTTAGTCAGGGATAACGGTTGGGAATGTTAGTGTAAGTCAAGACAATTGCAGTTGGGGCAATAAGAGAATGGGTTAAGACACTTGAGGGGACGTTCGTTTCTCTTAAGTTTCTAAACCAATTGACCTTTAAATTTGAAAACATATATATTACAACATTCTCTAGCTGCTTTTTGAAGGGTTTATAAAACTCAAAAAACAAGCTTAAAAATACAAAACCAAAAACTTCACCGGAATTTTCGGTAAACATAGTTAATTTCTATGAAATGTCTTATAACAATGAAAAACTTTTACAAACGCCTGCTAGGTCATCAATTATTGTTTACTTCAAGACATGGGCTATTTTGAGTATTATATTTGTTTTTGAAAATTCGTGCTCGTTTTTTCTAATTTCAAAAAACCCTTCAAAAACAGCTAGACAATGTTTTGAAGTAAATTGGTTAAAAAACCTAGGAGAAACAGGCGTCTCTTCAAGTATCAAAATCCGATCTCTTATTGCTCCAACTGCAAATGTTTTGACTTACCCCAACCGTTAACCCTGACTTTTATGGCTTATTCAATGTGTTCCTTCATTTTGTCATACCAATAAAATTCAACTCAATTCTCATATCGGGACAGTTTCATATAGTTGATGGATCTTCTTTGATGGAAATTACTTACGAAGTATGTTATACAATTTAAATTTAAAGTGGGCTAAAGTATAGCCAAAAGCAAGTAAAACGTGTATAAACGAAATTGAGCCATTTCTTATAAATTATTGGTGATTGCCAAATAAGCTAGTTGTCTGAACATGACTATGACATGAATACAAATTCCGTTTATTTCATTGCTTTTATAATTGAGTTTCAAATTAATTTCGGATATGGTTAAAAAACACTATTTTTGTCTATATCAAACCTAACTGATACTGTTTCCTTCTTTCTACTCTAGGAATAAATTCACTTACGAGCAAAGTACGTAGTCGATGCAAAACGGAATTGAACCAGTTGTGTTAGAAAATTTAGACCCTTATGAATTACTACAAACCCCAAAGGTTTGAATGACCACTATTGTTTCCGTGGGAACAGATTAAATTTTTGAAAATGCACGTATCCTATGCATGTCCCTATTAAATGAAAATTTTTGGTTTTCAAAAGCTTAAATCGAAACACATTCGTCAGTTTTTTTTCAATTTTGACAAAAAATTTGGAATTTTCAAATTGTTAAAAACTGTTTACAATTATTGTGCAAATTAAAACGTGAAAATTCAATGTGAACGCAGTCCCTACTTTGTAGAAAATTGATTTTCAATTTTTCGATTCGTTACCAAGAAACCAACAAAGAAAAATATTTGTGGGTTGAGTGGTTATTCAAAAATGTCTACATTTTTACATTTTGCAACACATTTAGTTAAATTCCGTGTTCCATCGACTACGTACTTTGCTCGTTTGTGTTTTGATTGCTTTAGTATACCAAAAACTAGTCTTTCGATTAATATTAGTTGAAATTTTGTAGAAATAGTAGACCACTAACCCATGTCAGCTTAATAGCCAATTAAAAAAAGGGTTTACATAAACATCCCATGTCACGTTGAATAAAGTTGATAAGTCTTACATCTTCAGGAAACCTCTGGTAAAGAAAGGTAACCAAAAAAACGTTTGTGGCAACTTAGACGACAGGATGGACACAGCAACCAACCGTGAGAGCTGTTTAACAGTTTTGAATTTATACCCAAAGCTTTTCAAATACAATCCTAGAATGGTGCTGGAATGGTGCACAAAAACAGATTCGTTTTTCACCCAAGGTTCAAACAGCACAAGTTATATTCATTGGTATATCAACGTCTTCTTAATAGCCTGCATAATAGGGTTTGGCTCATGTGTTCACGTCGTTTGTTTCGGCTCTGGTCTGCCCATCGAGCTAGTCCTCATGTCATGTATGTTAGGAGCAATGTCAATAATGCTTTGGGTATCGTCTGCAACAATCATTTGGCAAGTGAATGATCTGGTTACTGGAATTCAGACACTTAAGGCTCTTAAAAAGGAATTGGGTAAGTCCAATTCAGTTAAACGAAACTAATGTTTAATGTACGAGTACGACACCGAATTTATTTTTTAAATCATTTTAATGCAGCACAAAATTTCCCTAGAAGATACCACAATATACGCCTTGAAAAACAATGGAAACTAATTTCCATGTTTCTTCTTGCTTCGATTTGGGCATTCCGCTGCATTCCTATTTGTTTGGCATTCACAGCGGTCTATGCTGATATGGACCCTTTCGTGTACACCTTCTACAAAATAATTGACCTCGAACGGTTTTGTCAACCAGATTCTATGTGTATTGGTGTTGGAAACAAGCTTGTTACAATTCTTAGATTTGTCACTGTCATGATTTGTTCGACTGAAGCTTGTCGCTTTTATTCTGTATATTTTTCATACTTAATTTATCTTTTAGAGCTTTGCTGTAAATGTATAGATGACATTGAAAATATTCCTATTGAACTAAATTCCAAAGCAGGCTCACAGTTCGTCCAGTACTATAATGCTCTTAAACTCACGTGCCGGATTTCTGAACGCCCAATCTCATTGCTTATTTTAGTATTGATGGGAATGGGATTTGTAATATTTGTGTTGGGCAACATCGCTACAGTAAGAGGTCTAAAGACGCTTCCAGTACACGTTTACTGGTTTGCCCCGACGGTTTCACTTATCTGCGCATTTCTGGTATACCTCCTACTATCTCTTGCTATTAAACTTCACCAAGAAAGTAAAAAATTGCTTGACGGCCGGTTGAAAATGTTACAGTTTCCAAGGTCGAGGCAAACCTTTCACTTTGGAAGGAGGGTTAGAGAACTGCAAATAAAATCACTTCGCACACTTGAATTCTCTTGTGGCCCTATAGTCAAATTAGAAAGTGGTGTAGATAAAGATTACTTCTATGGTATATTTCTTAGAACTTTGGATGGGATTTTGCTTCCAATATTTAATTAAAAATGTTAATTCAAAAATGTACTCAACGTTAACAAAACTATTGTTAATTGAAAATATTCACATTTTAACAATTCTTCTCTCGATATTATCTTGAAAATGTGATTGTATTTGCTTTTTATAGAAGTAGTCCACTGTGTTTATGACAGTATTTCAGTCGTTGGAACAACTTTCATTTGCATTGAAAAACAAAATTGGAAATTATATTTATCTTAGCAATTTTTATTTGGATTAGACAATTGCTTCTTTATACTTTTGTTATTTACAGAAACGTACGGTAGAATGTCTTGCATTCGCCTCTCTATTTAATTTTTAACTACAGAAGAAATAGGCTGAACGATATCAAATATTTGTTTTACAGCCCTTCCTGATAAACCTGGATTATGTTAACGTTCCGCCTTTTCCTACATTATAAATTCATTCAAAGTTCTATCAATATAACTAAATGATAATACAACCAAAACACACAACATTCAATTAATTTATAAGCATTCTTCTTTCATATCTTCTTCCATTTCCTCGAATTCTTCAACCGTTTGAAAACAATATCCGTATTTTTCTGTAAAATCCTTAAATCCACGTTGCTCATACATTCGCCAGTACTCACCAACGCTTCGAGTCCACCCTTTAGGAGGCTCCTCGGGATTTGGTAAATACAAAGGGAATTCCAAGTTCTCTCTATTTTGAAAAGAAACTTGAAATTATGTACACGTTAATTTTATTCGCAAAATTGAAATAAATGCACTAACTGAGGTGTAAAGGGCCTTTCCATCCGTTTCTCAAAAAAGTCATTCGTCATATACGCAGAAATGACACAAGCGTCCATATTTCTTAGCTGGCTTTTAATGTCAGAGGTATCATAAGCCATTTCCCAAGCGTTCATACCTTTCCCCACTTGCACAGGATACATCCTTAAGACATTTTATGGTTAATTAGAGCCTAAACATGTAAAATTTGAATAGTGTTAAAAATTTACCAGTGCTTTTGAGTGACGGGCTGCACAAATATTTCGTTCATGATCTTGACATACAAACTGTAATGAAGGGGATCTTCCATGAAATGTTCGAAACAATAGCCATGTACAAAATCAACTGACATCCACGCTGCTTCAACAATTGGATCGTAGAACGACCACTGAAAAGAGTTCTCTTGACTGTGAAAATTCTGTGTTCTGCCAGTTAGCTTGTTGGTGATTGTATGAACCACAAATTTATCCTCACATTCTGTTCCATTCAGCATAAACTTTTCATTTGTGTCTTTTTGACATGTTTCCAAAAGTCTTAGAATCCTGTTCACTGTTACCATGTTTAGATCTGGAAAGTGATCACTTCTTCTACGAAGTTCCATCATGGAATGGAAAACTAGGGTATAAAACGAACCCTCAATAAAAGGATGACACTTGATAAATAACAGTCGCATGGACATTGCTAAGAGTTTTGCTAGTCCTGTCATTTGAGACTCCGGTATTCCAGCACCAAGTGGGTCATTTCTTTCTGGGGGGAATCCGTCGTCGGTTATGGCATCTTCTTCAAATTCATCTTCTTGAATTATCGAGACCATAATGGATCTTGTTAGTTTCACATAATCTTTTTCATACTCGTCTTGAAGATCTGGATCTATTCTTGTTGGCTTGTCAAGGAAGATATCTTCAGGCTCGTCCCATCTTGGATCTATCCAATCACTGAAGCATGTTTCGTTACATTTCTCATGGTAAGCTATTTTGCAAGAAAATTAGATAAAAATTTTTATAAATCTTTTTTTTTTTCAAATTTCAATTCAAAATTGTTAAAGCTTACGGTCAGACCCTATCTGCGGACCGCCGTCAACGTCAACATCGAGAAATCTTATAGCTTGAAACTGAAACAGGCAGTTTCATTTAATATCTCACAATTCGTACGTATTTTAGAACCATGTATGCTTTATTTACTTGCTCAGCAGTGCTCCAGTCATGGTAGTCGCTGTCCAGCTCAAAAGGTCCGTCATCGTCACATATTTCTCTATTGTACTCCGCACTATAAACAGTAAAATCAATTTAAGCTTCATTTCCTCCCAGTTTGATGTCAAACAACACTTTTATTGCAACAGATTATTAACACGCGAAGAGTTAAAAAATTGCACAGTTGTGTCGTTTTTGAAATAATGTAATTATCTTGATTTGTTGTAAATTTCATAATAAATTTTTTAAATAATTTGTTGCTTGTGAAGTAACTGTTAAAATTATGCACAAAATAATTGCAACAATATTTTTTGCAACTTACACCATGTTAGGCACATTTTCCGCTTTATAGTAATAATTGCAAGTTGCTTGAAGGGGGATTTGACCTTTTACAATGAAGCCTCCTGGGCAATCATTATATAAAATTCGTTGCGGTCCTTCAAAACAAAAGCGAAACTCTCCACAAAAACAACGATACACTGATGAAATTAGCAAGACTACGCTTATTCTCCAGCAGGCTCTAAGTCCCATCATAATTAGTGAAAAGTATGTAGCTGCAGATGTTATTTTGAGTAGCATGTCTTAAAAACCCACTTCCACACGGAGCTAATAGTATGCTGAATGAAAACATGATCAATGAAAAATATAGCACAACATGTAGTTATATTTATTTAAAAAAACAAAGATTTCACTTTCTATTGTGAACTATTGAAAGGATATAATGGGCTTACATACTTTCACACTTTCTAATTGTAATTGTGTTTTAGTAACATTATTAGCAATTAATGACATGATGTTTTTAAAATTTGTTTGGTGGATCTGTTCTTCCTTTTTTTAAGTTGTAAGTGTTGAGGTGGCAAACTAGTTCCTAAATAGTGTATTTTTAATCCCTTCCAGTTGGCCACGATGAAATCCATTATTTTAAGTTTTTAACATTCTTTAATTTTTATTATTTAGCACATGCATTCAAGTGCAATGGGTAAGTTAAATACGTACTTACAAAAATCAAGTTTCGATTATGCTTCATTAACTTTTTTGTTGGTTTAATTGTGAATTTTCATTTAATCAATATTATTTGGAATTTGAATAAAGTTGTATTTGTGAAGTTAAAACGCCATGTAAATAAAAAAAATTGGACCCGAGAACGCACGAGCAATCTTATATTACGTTTGGATCCGTTCTCATTATAATATAGTCATGCTATATTATTTTGAGACCCATCTGTATTCATTGTGAATTATTCCGTTAATAAGAGCCGAAACAGAGCAAAAATTATTAGTCTTTTATCGCCCCATCGGAGGTACCTCAAACTACCACACTGAATCATCGTTCTTGCATTAGTTTTCAAAAAGATTTTAATGAGCTCTATCTTAAAGCATGAGCTTGATTGGTATGAAAGCATACTGACAATCAAATTTCCTAGTGGTGTAATTATATGCGAGAAAATAAACGCATCCATTGGTAATAGAAACAAAGGATTCAGAGCAAAGTATCATTTATCATAATAACTCAATCTATGTTTTATTAAAACTAACTTTATGGCAAGAAGATCTTGCCCATTCTATGATATTGAGCAATCTTTAATATACCTACCAATCTGATCACACAAATAGCATAATTTTTTATGATTTTGGGCAAAAACTTCCAATCAAGACAAATGGCACAGATTTCTTCACATTGACATGCTTTTATGGCAACGAACAATGGCATTACGGAAAATTACAAGATTGCGATTTAGACGATTCCAACGTCTTGTGCAACGTCGCTTCCAAAGTACAACTAGCGCTCGTGACATTTGACTGCATACCTTAACAAATGTTTGATAGATTATTAAAAACTTATTCTCCAATTCTGTTCAATTATGCAAACTCCGACTGAAATTCCTAACATCGAAGCCCCAAAATATTACCACCACCCTAATTTTACTAATATTACCGGTGTCAGGTTCTCCCCTCACTTTATCGTAAAGCAACTTGTTTAAAAGCAGTTCATGACAATATGCTCACTCCTCCCCATTTGTACAATAGCCCAGATGCTACGGCTTTTTGTATGCTGCTCTTAAGCCAGTATTGGTTTTCTGTCTTTTAGTTAGCCAACTGTACAACTATTTCCAAAGTTTGAGGACCTGGAAACAGTAAATTGGTCGCTGATCTTCCAAATCAATTTCTGAAAGTGACGTACAAGCATTTTGGACCGTGATGTTGTTTGCAAAAAATCCCAGACGTCGACCTGCTTTAGTCACATTTCTACATACTTCTGTTGACCGTGCAAGCGACCGGAATTCCTCCCAAATGCTTCCTCTGGAGTAGCAGTAAAATCATGTGGGAAAATGATCTTGTAACCGTGCTCAAGGAATTCCTTAATCGTGATGATGTGACCTTTGGGTGCTGGTGATTTGCTGTTAATCAATAAAGTTGCGTCATGAGAAATGACATTGAGCAAATCACGACGAAATGCCGAGGATTCACTGATGCCCCAAAAACACTGGCAATTAATCCCAAAAACGTATTAACTCCTTGCTTAGCTAGACGGTGATGCCTGTAGCAGTAAACGAATGCAAAACATAGTACGCTTGCAGTTAGCATCCAGATATTGGAGCTCAAGGGTTTCTGCCTCGTTCAAAAATTGGAATACTTAGCTTGCTCTTCGTGCCTGGGCAATAAAGGATTGATGTGGAAGCGAACGAGTTAAAATGCATATTAACAGTGAAATACAAATCAGCTTCCAAAAGGAAACACTTTAGATGATAACTCAGGCATCATCTAACAACAGAAACTTTTCTTCGTTTTCTTTCATTGTGTTAAGTAAGGACAGTGAAATGTTGTGAACTGCCGACAAAAGGTAAAGTCTCATGGTATCAGACATGCATCTGTAATTCATCCGATTTTGTTTGGCTGAGACAAGAGATTTTTCGCCCCGTTTGGGATGAATTGGAACCATATCATCGTGTAGAAAAGTCAGTGCCGCTATTTTTCTCACAGAAGTTCAGCATGGTCATCATCTGTGCTGGGCAATTGGTTAAAACAGCACTCTTTCGAAAATCCAATTTTTTAAAATTTAAGCAGCCTCTGTCTTACTGTAAGTAGATACATGGCAAGGTGATTGTAGTGCCCGTTTCTAGAAAGTGTTTTGCGGGATATCGTTTTTCAGCTCTCTACTAACTAACGATTAATGCTGATTATAAAATAGCATAACTTTTGATGAATGGACAGCTATCAATAACTAAAACGGGTTATTTATAAAATTTATTGCATTTAATAAAAAGAGAAATGACAGAATTGAATTAAACCGCTAATTCATTCATTAACAGGCATCTTTAATTTTTCTCTCCGTTTCTTCGAATTCTTCAGGTGTCTGAAAACACATTCCATACTTTTCAGTGAAGTCTTTGAATCCCCGTTGCTCATACATGCGCCAATACTCGTTGACACTGCGACTCCACCCTTTGGTGGGTTTCTCAGGGTTTGGGATTTTAAATTTTGTTGGGTCTTCCAAATTTTCTCTATAAATTACATAATTTAACAAATTTGATTCAAAAAATGAAGTCAAAATTTCAAAATGTTGCTTACTGTGGGGTAAAAGGTCTTTCCATCCGTTTATCAAAGAATTCATTAGTCATATACGCTGAAACTACACAAGCGTCCATATTTCGTAGCTGGTTTTTAATATCAGCAGTATCATACGCCATTTCCCAGACATTCATTCCTTTGCTCACTTCCACTGGGTACATCCTTTAAAATTCAATAAATTGGAGTTATTCACAATTCCTTAAAAAAATTAAAATCCAAAAAAATTTTCAAAATTTACCAATGCTTTTTAGTGATAGGTTGCACAAATATTTCATTCATGACCTTCACATAAAGGCTGAAATGAAGGGGATCTTGGATAAAATGATCGAAACAATATCCATGCACAAAATCCACCGCCATCCAAGCAGACTCAATAATAGGATCGTAGAGAGACCACCGAAAAGAATTCTCCTGTCCATGATAGTTCTTGGTAGTTCCATTTATCTTGTTGGTGATTGTATTAACCACAAATTTATCCTCACATTCCGTTCCATTCAGAACAAACTTTTCGTTTGTATCCTTTTGACAAGCTTCCAAAAGCTTGAGGATCCTATTCACTGTAACGACGTTCAAGTTGGGAAAATATTCACTCCTACTCCGAAGGTCCATCATCGAGCGAAGAACGAGGGTGTAGAATGAACCCTCAATAAAAGGATGACACTTAATAAAAAGGACACGCATGGACATAGCCAAAATTTTGACCAGCCCTGTCATTTTCGAGTCGGGAATTCCAGAACCAAGCATGTCATCTCTGGTTGTGGTGGATCCATTTCCAGGAATATCCTCTTCGAACTCATCCTCATGAATAATTGAAACCATTATAGACTTTGTTAATTTCACATATTCCTTCTCGTACTCTTCTTTAACAAGAGGGTCGATTGTTGCCGGTTTGTCTTGAAATATTTCCTCGGGCTCGTTCCACCTCGCGTCTATCCAATCAGTGAAGCATGTTTCATTGCATTTGTCAGGATTGGCTAATGAACAGAAACAGTTTCGTCAGTTAGAAGCAGCCATTACAAAATTATGAATATTGTGCAATTAAAGAAAAAATATTGCGTAAACTCACAATCCGCCCCTATTTGTGGCCCACCTTCGGTATCCACATCTAAGAACCTTATTGAGTGGAACTGCAAACAAAATTTTGAAATAAATTAGCTTTATTTAAATAAATGATGTAAAGTTCATTTTTTTCTGTTTTACTGATTCCCCCGCAGTCCAATCATGATAGTCGCTCTCCAGCTCAAAAGGGCCATCAGCGCCGCATATTTCCTTGTTATACTCAGCCCTGAACAAGATTTCAAAAATTAATATGAATTCAATTCATTAAAAACATTCTTAAAGGAATCTTACAGCATGTTAGGTACGTTCTCCGCCTTGTAGTAGTAATTGCAGGTGGCAGCCAATGGGGATTGCCCTTTGACAATGAATCCACCTGGGCAATCATTGTAGAGAATTCGTTGCGGTCCTTCAAAACAGAAGCGGAACTCTCCACAGTATCCAGAGTAAATTGAGGAGATGAACAGAATTGCCCCAATCCTCCAGTGGTTTCCGAAATCCTTCATATTTGAAGTAACGTAGGTGGCTGCAGAGTGAACCTCTTGTTATGCGACTGTCCACTTCGGCTCCTAGATACAATTTACTTACTAGAACCAAAAATATTGTGAGTTAATAAGTGCGCTGATACAATAAAATACGAAATGGTCCTTGAAGTTTGCGCAAGATTCATGATGAAATGATATCTTGCACCATTTTTTTAAAGGGTTGAAAAATCAACTGTCGCAATATATCAAAAAATTAAGGTCTCTTGCATAATTTGTTTATAGTTATTTCGCAACGTGGCCACATTGCTTCAGCTTGAGTCAGACGGATTTCCTAATTTGACCATGATTTGATTTGTTTCATAAAAAACTTGACTCATTTGAATTTCAAAATTTAAATGATGCAATTAAATCTACGCATGTGACTTAAAATATACCTTTATAAAGTCCACCTTAGCCCGTTTTACACAGGAAGTGGCCTGGAACGTAGCTTGGTTGGGATGACGTTCAAAACATTTTAAAAAATTACATCTGTAAGTCTTTCTACGTTTAAGTACCTTAACAAGTTAAATATGTTATGAAAATTTCTTACCAGATGATGTATTTGCAATCTGTTTCTGCGCACAATGTTTAATAGTTTTAATTGACCTAAATATAACTAGAACGCTTAAAATTCCTGAATTCCACATTCAAATATCAAAAATGCAGATCTTCAAGCAAACCTATTATTTGTAGGTACTCTTGATCAATTTTTGAAACGAACAAAATGTAACTCAAATTAGTATGCTAAATACCAAACAGCGTCATACCTCTTTTGACGACCCACTGAGGCTCCAAGCGTCCAATCGACATGCATTCCGCAAGACTTCGCGTCATCATGAATCTTGCGCAATATCCAAGGACAGTTTATTGAATTATTTACGTCTTAATTCGTAAACCCAATTGGGTAGGCATATAATAAGGAATTTATTTGGATTTTAAACTACATTTAAACCGTTTTACGTAACTATTTATCAATTAAACTGAGAAGCGATCGTCCTTAATTACTTAGGTTCACAGTAACAAAAGCAAGCATAACTTTCAACTGCATTGCCATTTTTTCGCAATTTTATAAAATTAGATGGGATTAATTAAACTATTTATTCAATACAAACTAGTTAATAAGAAAGGCAAAACCATGCGTCCATAATTGTAAGCATGTATTTATAGGCTATTATAACTTCTATATCTAAAGAAACTTCTATACACTTGAAATACATTAAGAAACATTAAGGACCTGTTATTTTATCCAACAATTTTTTGAGCAGCTCATATCTTATCCAAGTACGCAATTAATAGTCCAATCCACGGACTGCTCACAGAACATCAAGAACGTTTCCTTATGCACAGTATAGAATGGATACGCCACCTGAATGTAGAAAGTATCACAACTCCCCGCAAACTTGTTAAGCAACCATCCCCTTCCAAGCATCTTCCGCGTATCCTTCTTGAAATCAATTGAGAGGTCCACCAACTGCCCACACATAGTGCTTTGACCATACATAATCAAAATAGGGACCAACAACACCCCTACTATCAACAAGAACGCCACAGGCCCTTCTTCCACCAGCATTTCGCTGAATTGTATCGCAAACGTGAGCATTACAGTGACCGTAGCCAATTCAGTTACGTGATGAAACGAAACCATAACCGAGGCGTAGAAGTCGTTCATCATGTTGTTGAATAGCTTTTGAATCCTGTACATTTTGATGATATCGTTGTCTTCCATTACCCCGAAAAAGCGGGTTTCCACGTGACATCTTTTTCCAACCACACGTCGTTCCACACTGGCGGGAGTCATGCTTTCAAGAATCGTCATGGAAATTAGAAAGTAGCAAGCAATATGGATGCAAAGCATTGCAATTATATTTCCGCATCCAAATAGTCCAGCCGTGATCATTATGAAGAAGGGGAGGGAAAGGGGTGTAAATGACACCTTAATTTCCAGCCACTCTTCGATCAGTGTATGTGTAGGTTCGAGGGGATGAAGGCAGCTGCTGACGAGCAGGAATGGGAGAAAAATTGAAAAGATGCAGACAACTATTATCAGCATTTCCAGAGCTCGCATGGATTTCCTTTGGTCGTTGGTGAACTCAATGTTTCGGGATTTCATCCGATCTATCATAAATTGAAATGAAAAACAGACAAAATACTTTACTACAGTAAATTTAACGCATAACCTTACCCAAGACGGTTTTGTTGTACGCAAACAATTGATTCATCAGGTAAATAAAATCATCCAATTTAATTAGCGAAACTGTGTTGAGAAAAACCGCGCAGAGGGCTGCAAATACTTCCCCAATTTCGACCAACACAACTGACATATCTTTCAAAGTCAGCTCTTTCTCTGCTTCTTCGTTATCGCCAGCAACTCTGAAGTAGAGATTCAAGGCATGCACCAACACGAAGAAGTATCCCCCAGTGATGCCGTAAATCCTGAATAAAAGTGAAATTTAAATTTGGGAATTTATTTTGAATTTATTTATTTTGGGAAATTCTTACATTGAAAATATGTAGTAGTTGTGCGCTCGAACTAGTTCATTCTTTGTGCTATCCCATCGATAAAAGCAGCCCCAACTGACGACCATCAGCCGCGTTCTCGAGCCAATCAGTTTAATTGCCCTGTCCGAAAGCATGATTAAACTAAGACAAATTCAGCCGGATATTCTACACTTGTCTTTATTACACGAAAGACAACTGAATCGCATTGAACCGATCCGCTTTTATGGCAATAAACAGGTTTAAGTATTGCACCATCCTTGAAAACTACCTTAATTTTTTCCGAGGAAAATGATAAGGTGGTCACATAACGTTAAGTAAATTTTTCTTTTTGGTTTTAGAATTTTACAAATTTTTGAGATGGATTAAAAATATGGGTACTTGAGTAATAAGACATTTCAGGTACTTACAGAAGGTGCTCAATAGTAGATTGAGAAAATGAAAAACAAGCATAAAATAAATTTTTAACATTCAGTGTTCATAACATAATAAATCCACCATGTAAACCAGGATATAACCTTTATCCACTGCAAAAAGGTAGCATAGTAGGAAAATTAAGATAAGATACCTGAAAAACTGAGGAAATAAGTAAACTGGTGACTACTAACCTAAAATTATATCACTGGTAGGAATCAATTTCCTGTAGAAAAACATGGAAAAGTCATATCACGTGCATTATTTTAGAGAACAACACTTTCTGAAGAAGTTTTTTTCAAAAAGTACCAGTCATTTCGGGAAAAGACACAGAAAAGAACTCGCTTAGGTTCCAAGAAATAGATTCAGAACATTATTAGCGCTGCTTATATCCTTTCCTCTGAATAAATCGTAAAGAGGGATATTAAACATGGTAAGCTTAAGAGTAAATTGTAAGCTTACGGAGGTTTTCCAATCTCTCTTTGCACTCTGTAAATGCAAGTTTGATAAATTTCAAAAACACCAAACTGAAACTGAAGTGGTGTACCGTACAAAATGTTATTAATAGATAATAAACTAAAATTTTACCTAACCCAAGATTTATCAAAGCAAGCAAATGTGTTGTATGTTTTCCGCAATTGTTTGCTGGCAAATTATACCTAAAGTTTACCAACCAACAAGTATTACAAGATCTGAGGATGGGAATAAAACATCAGACCTAATGAGTTTTATGATAGTCTTGAACCGAAAGTTACCGACTTGCCAAACCAAAAGACATACGCGCAAAAACTCGGTCTCCAACTTTCTTTGCTATTTCAGCAATAATCGTTTGTGGGACCCTCCATTCATGAATTTCATAATCGCATCTGCTTATAGTGTGGGATTCTTACACCAAAAGCCGACTTTTGATATAGCTGCTGGAATTCCAGCAGCTTTATGAAAGATGATTCCAAATTTTTTCCAGTTAAAAGTTATGCTAATATTATAGACCGCATTAAGTTATGCACGATAGATAGTCATTCTAGTTGGGGCAAGTTAGGACATTTAAAGCAGGGGCAATAAAAGAATCGACATGGGTAGTTAAAGGGACGCTATTTTCTCGTAGGCTTATCATCCGATTGACCTGAAATTTTGGACACATATAGCTAACAACATTCCCTAGGGGCGAAATCAAGGGTTTTTGAAATTCTAAAAAATGCGCGCGAAAGTTTGAATTCAACATTTTTGTAAATTTTCAGTTATAAAACTTTTCAATTTTATGTTTTATTTTAAAGCATTTCAAAACGTATCTTAATGTGGTATAACTGGTTTAAATTATTTTTGTGGTCGAGAATACTGATTTTGAACGATTTAGGCACATAACTTTTGTTTAAATTAAAAAAATTATTATTTTTGGCATATGATTTTTCATAGAAATTCACGCATTTCGGTTTTAAATTTACACGCGTGTTTTCTAGAATTTTCAAAATTTCTTTACGTGCTACCTGTAGAATTGTTAGGAGAATGCGTGTGCCAAATTTCAGCTAAATCCATTTAAACACTTCGAGAAACTGCCGCCCTTTACCAAGTCACCAAAAACTTCAAATTGTCCCCATCGCAAACTTATTGCATTTGCCCGGCCAATAACCGTGTCCAACATGCTGAACTTACGCTGGTATTTATTACTGACTTTACCGTGATTCCATCTGAAACACACATATCAGGTCGATTTCATATAGCTGCTGGTACTTCTCTATGAGTTTTTGGAAAATAAAGGTACCGATATAAATTTTTTGATGAAACAGGTTTGAAGCGGTTGTGTTAGTACAAAAAATATTGCTTGGCAGCATAATATTCTAATATGCACATCTAATACCGAACCAAAGAAAGTGATATTAAATTTTGTTGAATTACATTTTGCTTAAGCAAGCCCACTCTTAGCATGCCAACAGTAGCATAATAGCAAATATATGTGGCTGGCACCAGTCTTCCGTGTTATGTAATTTTAAAACCTGAAATGAATAGTTGCTTTAAAACTGCTTTCGAATCACGTTCACAAATTTTTTTAACGGGAGCGGAGCATGTTGTAAAAAACCGGGTAATTCTCGTGTCAGTCAGCTCACAAGCAGTGAGAAATTAATACATATAAGAAGGGAAACTATTGATAACTAAAGCATTGCGAAATTTATACTGACAGTCAAAAATCTTTATCCAGTTTGAACAAATTTTCATTTAGTCATATTAAACCAATTTAAGTTTTAAGTGGAAATCAGACAGTTTTACTAAAATATTTGCTTAGTCTAAAAGTCCTGTATTGGATGGATGGATGGAACTGAGCCCTACCTAACATATTTGTATACTTATGCCTACCACTGACATAACAACAAGATGAGCTATCACATGTAGCCCATATCTACCAGAGTGGTGTTTCAATTGGTGTGTCACATCGCATTGTCGTCAAGGAAACCATTTGTTATTGTTGAATACTTTTTTATTCTGCGTGCATCATATGAAAGTTAAAAGATGTAGATAGTTAGTAGTAATTTGTGTAGTTGTTGTATTCGAGATTAGCTGTTATTGTTCATTGATACACCCTAATTTGATGTCCTTTTCTTCTAAGATGAGCATAGTGATAAGTGTGCCTTAGATAAGCCATTGCACTAAGGGATTGCATGACTGTTTTCACATTTATCTGAACAAAAATACAAAAACTTGTTTATTTGACCCATTTTCCGTAAAGGGAATCAACCTTTATGTTATAACCAGATAGTGAAAAATTCAAACCAATACAGAGAACGTATATTTATAGTATACATTTAGTACTGTAGGATAAGCGAGCAGGCGATAAAAACAACAGGATGTGAAAACGCTCTATAGTTTTATAAACGTAGTCGCCAACATTGGTTTTCAACTTTATGAGTCTCAATATCCGTCGTTTATTCCTTCAACGTGACAGAAGCAGGAAAAGTATTTCAGAGCAGAGCATAAAGGTAAAAAAACCAGGACATGAAATCTAATCAGTAAAGGGTTGCGTGCATGAAAAATTGTAATCGCTTCTTTTGCTTGTATCCACACTGCGATAGGAATACCCGTTAGCGCTCAAAAGTCATTTTGATGAAATTTTAACTAAAATTTTCAAAACGGTATTACAGTAGTGAGTTTTATGGCACATGTTCCATTTTTTGTGCTCTATCTGATAAACCATATGTTGAACCTTGTCTCATCCTTGGAGGCCTTGTGGATTATGAAATATGGAAAAGGACCATGAAAATCATCGAGTTTTGGACAAAACGTTTACTTTGCGACTAGATGTGGATTGGATTTCATCAGGCAATATAGGCCTTAAAGCTGACACTTTTTCACGTAGTATACTATAGACGCCATTGACATCCGATCCACATCTGCGATTCCGGTTTTCGTAATGCTGAAAGTTTCTAAATTTAGAGTAACAAGAATTTGTTACCTGGACGTATTTCATAAAAACGTTCAACTTTTGTTCACATTTTTGACAAATATCATCAAATAGGTACTTTCAATAGTTTTTACAATGTTTGGTGGCTATAAAAAAAATTAACATGAATTTTTGAATTTTGTTTCAGTTTATTTACTCACCTTAGCCCACGCCGGAATCGCAGATGTGGATCGGATTTTCAATGGCGTCTCTAGAATCCTACGTAAAAACGTGTCAGCTTTAAGGCCTATATTGCCTCGATGAAAATCCAATCCACATCTAGGCGCAAAGTAAACGTTTTGTCCAAAACTCAATGATTTTCATGGTCCTTTTCCATATTTCAAAATCTACAAGGCCCCCAAGGATGAGACAAGTTTCAACATATATTTTATAAAATAAAGCACAAAAAATGGAACATGTGCCATAAAACTCAATACTGTAATACCGTTTTGAAAATTTTAGTTCAAATTTCATCAAAATGACTTTTGAGCGCTTACGGGTATTCCGATCGCAGTGTGGTATCGTTTGTAGGGCAAATTAATATGAAAAAGGAGCTGGAAACCCCCAGCTATTAATATTACCAATAGATAAACCCGGGCTTACAGTCGCCATTTTATAAATTGGTAACTCGGGCATCAGTCTGAAATCGGAACACACTGTTTCAGCACTCCTGCGGGCGTAATTTCTAAACTTTGTGGGCATTGTTGAGAAGGTCTTTAAGATAGTTTTTTTTGTAGACATTACTTGCCGATTCAAAACTTCTGAGTATATAAAAATTGAAACTCGGTTGTTACTGGTTGTTTGGTTATAGCTTTAAAAAGTATTTACCCTTTCTTATTCCACTCCTTCCACTCAACCCACGCATTCCTATGACAGTCATACACTAATTGTTAAAGATTACTACACATCATATACTTTGGTTTCTTGCTCAATTGTTTCGAACCACCAACATTTAAAAGCCCTTTGTTAACCTATTTTGATATATTTGCTTTCGAAACGCCATACCATAACAATTTTTCTTCTGTCTTTTTTACCAAATACCTTTAAAATGCTATCAAAGGATACACCAGAGCAATCCTTAGAACCCATTACAACATCTCGAGATACAACTTTTGGGACACCAGTATTCATTACTAGTCGACACTTTCGTGCGTTACCTCAACAGCCATCAGAAGCAAATGAACTGACAAAATATCGACAAAAGCACTTATTCCATTGGTTGATGTTATTGGGTTACTACACATTCGTTATACCATTTAAACCAGTGATAAAACAGAATGGAAGGTTTCATTTAAAGGTCAACAAGACTCAGAAGGTATACCAAATTATATTCCCACAAAAGGTTTGTCTTTAGGATTATATTCAGATTTGCTTTGTGGTAGATAATCTGCTTGCTTGGAATTTGGAGTTTTCAAACAATCAACATCGTGCTAAGGACTCTGAACATATTCAAAACTGTATTAGACTCAAACAAACCCACAGCTGTCCACTATTTTCGTATTATAGAACAACTGCTCATGGGTGTCCAATACCTAGGATTTTTGTTCGTTGTTCTCACAAAGCGCAACGACATCAAGATAATGCTTGAAACCATTCGTTCATCTCTGTTGTTATATCCACCAAAAGACGTGGCTCAAAAGATGTACCTCAGACTAAAGGTAAATCCCATTTACAGTAGCATTTTTATCACAGATAAATTTATATCAGAATGAAATTTTGCAGATCGTGAAATTATACATGATGCTAATGACTCAGCTGAGTGTCATTGTAGTTATCATGTATTTGTCACAAGACTACCGAAATGCAAACAACGTCTCAGATTTTTTAAACATTTTAATAAAAGAAGGACGTTGGAAATTTTTCTGCGCGAGTGGTTACTCTAATTCTAGTCTACAGTATACTACAGTTGATGCAGTATTCGGTTATGTGGAGCTTTCTATGAGTTTGGCCTTTTTTTTGTCGTTTGTAACCGTCAAATCTATTTTATTTGGATCACTTCCCCACACATTTTGCTAGCTGTGAAAGGATTTAACGACGTCATTGAAGAAACAAAAGGTTCAACGGATGTTCACAAGCAGTTTCAAAGCAAAAAAGCAAATACTTGCAAGTTATAAAAATTTGCGTGAACTTACATCAGTTCTTAACGCTATCTGGCCGCCAATTCTACTACCAGTTGTACTCAATGATTGTATTTATATTATGTTCTTTAATCAAAATATAACAACAAACAACATGCTTCTCTCAATTGCCGACGTTTGTTACGTAACACTAACGGCAGTAGCAGTTATTTTTATGGCTGAAGGTTGCGCAATGGTAAGATTATCCTCGAATTAAACTGGTACTTTAGGAATGGAATGGTTTACAACTAGTATTAAAGGTTTTCCGCTTTTAGATGGCGAAGTTTAAAGACTGGTTATTGGACAGTGAGGCTGGATTGAAATTGTTTAGTAACGAACGTGAATGGAATTGGCTTCTGCGGGATTTAGAGTCTGGGAGTATTGGAATTGGTTTGACAGGTAAATACCAAATCAACTATGGATTAATTGCTCAGGTAATTTTTATTACTTATTTTTATCATTCGTAAGCTGTGTAATCTTGAACAACTTTTTGTATATTACTTAGCTGCTGTTATTTACGACCACTCTCTTTGTGGTTGGATTTGAATAATAATATTTCAAAGCAGTACGTATGTATAGTAGTATTCATGAACAGAATTTTGCAAAAAATACTATTTACTTTTCTAATAATACTAATTCGTTTAATGTGGAAATAATGGCTTTAGTTAAAGGCACAGAGGTTGAAGGCGAACCAGATATTCATGCAAAGTGACGTTCTAATACTGTTAGGATCTACCTATCTTGAGTCTGCGATTGCTTCAGGAAGAGGCAACTTGAAGTCAAAGGTAATTCAATAAGGTTATCTGAGAAAAGTCTAAATATATACACAACTTCAGTAAGTAGGCATAAACCCGTTACACACTGCATTTTAAGTGGTATCGGATTCGCCGTGCTAACTTAGCAACTAAGCCAATTATCGTCAACTAAGCAACGGTCCTGGTAGAACCTTTCTGCACAACCCGAAAATCCTCTTGCTTGAAATTTTTATCATTTTTATGTAAGCACTGTGAAACTTGCAATAAATTTATGTGATGCTGCACTAATTCTTGTAATGGCCAATTCAGTCCAGGAAATTAAAGTAAGGTAAAAATAATAATTTACGTGCAATTTGTATTTAAAATTTTGCGTTTTGCATAGTGTTCATTACGTTAATTTTAAACCCTCCGTGGCGTGGTGGCAGTGCCAGAAGATTTTTCAGCTCTTCATATCCTGTCTATGTTAAGGCTCAACATAAGTAAATTGAGAACACGGAGATCGCCCTATCCTGTACAAATAAAAATACCAGAGAACGTTTTAAAGGTTTGAGAGTCTTGTTGATTACAAGTCACCGAAATTTGGAGTATACATGGTCGCCTGCAATTATGCAGCAATCATCTGTGAGCGGAGATTTCCCCTCGCATTCTACATTATCATGAAAATGTAGTGATCCACATTTTAACGATAATTTCACATTCAGGATCATGCGTGAATGTATGTTAACATTGAGTTAGATGACCGTTCGCAGGTATAAAAGCCGCAGCGAACGCAACTTCACCTCAGTGTTATTTCAATTGTTGTGTACTCTACATAGCTGAGTTCTTGTAGAAGATTCCGGAAATTGACTTGTCCTTTCAAAGTTTCACAGAAACTTATACTGACTTTCGCTGAGATAACCTTGGCAGATTACCGAGCTATTGTTTCCACTTCGCATGACGTACAATAGCTCCCACCTGCAAACTCCGATGAAATGATGTTTATTTGTACATAAAACCTTGTTTCGCATATATTATTTTGTATGTACATCATACTGATACCTTATCCATCAATAATCATAAACTGAACCTCTGCCGATCGTAATTCACTTCATAGTCTAGTGGCTATATGTAAAAGAAACCGATATCTTCTTATTTGTAAGGAAAACATTGCATAACCCACAATTCAATCCATTACAACAATAATTACAAGCTCGGATTTTGTAAAAAAAACTACGAGTTCCGATTTTAGATTAATTATAAATATATTATGTGCAATTGAAATACGCCTTGAGTAAAAAATATTTTGGGCCTTTCTATCCTACATTAAACGCAGTTAAAGCGATTATTGAACCACACATTCATTTGAAATTTAAAAGCAGTAGTTAACAAACCACAGTTGTTGGTCGCTGTTGTTATGGGTAAAGGAAATTGGATAACCTCAGCGAAAATGAGTGAAACTGTTCTGACTGAGAATGAAGCAACGGAATCTCCTATCCATAAATTTTGTAGTGTTCGAATCAATATTAGAAAAGACCTAAAATGGCTTGCGCGTGCGAGATTTCCAGCGGTCAATAGAGCGTCTGTAGTTCTTTCCGGTCTATGTAACCAAATAGCCACGTAAATAAATATTTAGTAGTAATAAGTTAATTAACTAATTTCTTTTGTGTAAACTCACGTAATTGAAATCTCGCACGCGGCAAAGCATTTTAGGTCTCTTTCTAATCATTAATCTCGAAAACATACAAATTTATGGAATAAGGCAGATTCCGTTTGCTTCAATTCTCAGTCAGAAATTTCAACTCATTTTCGTGACGGTTATCATTCCTACCCATACTAACAGCGACCAACAACTTGTTTGTTACTACTGCTTTAAATTTCAAATGAAATGTGCTGGTCAATAATCGTTAAACTGCGTAATTTCAGGATAGAAAGCAAAATATTTTTACTTGCAAGGCGGTTATTTCAAAATTGCACAAATATATTATAATAATCTAAAATCGGAACTCGTAGTTTTTTTAAAAATCGAGCAATTGATAATTATTGTTGTAATGGATGATTGTGGAGTATCAATTTTCGCCTTACAAATAAGAAGATATCCGGTTCTGTTTACCATATAGCATAGACTATGATGAATTAACGACTCGGCAAGAGGTCAGTTATATTGATTGATGATAAGCGTATGCAGTAGAGGTACGATAAAAATAAATAATATGCGAACCACAAAGTGTTTAAGTTTACAAATAAAACATCATTTCATCGAGGTTTAGATTGGGAGCTATTGTAGCGTCATCTGCGAAGTGGAAAAAATAGCTCGGAATCTGCAAGGTTAATCTCAGCGAGAGTAGTAAGCAGTTTCTGTGAACACTTGAAAGACCAGCAACTCCCAGGATCTTCTACAAGATCAGCTATGTAGAGACACACCAATTGAAATAACACTGAAGGGAGGTGCGTTCGCTGGCGGCTTGTTATACTGCAGAAGCGGTCATCTCACCAATGTAATAGCCTAGCATCACGCGCTATGACGTAATGTAAACACACACAATGTGGATCACTACATTTTCAATGAATAATGAGGAATGAGGGAAAATCATCCTCATTCCCAACTTTCTGCATAAATGACAGGCACACCCATGTCCCACACTCAAAACTACGTGACAATCGTACACTCCCACAAGATCTCAACACTTTACAAACCGTTACTCGTATTCATTATTTGTACCGGAAGGCGAAGCTCCCGTGTTCTAAAGGATTTACTATGTTGCCTTAACATAGAACAGGATATCCAAAGAAGCTGAAAAATCTCGGCACTGCCACGCACGCCACGGAGGTTTAAATTACGTAATAACCTATTCAAAACCAAAATTTAAATACATCCAGGTAAATTATTTTTTTACCTACTTATTTCGCGCAGACTGCTGGCCATTACAAGTAATTAGTGCAGCATCACATAAATTTATGCAAGTTTCAGCAGTGCCTTACATAAAAAAATAAAAGTTCAAGCAAGAGGATTTTCCGGTGTGCAGCCAAGGTTCTCCAGGACCGTTGCTGTATGACTTAATTGCTTAGTGCTAAGTTAGCACGGCGAATCCGAAGTACCACTTAAAATGCAGTGTGTAGACGGATTTATGTCCTATTTACTGAAGTATTGTTTACTGTTTACCGACCTCTTTAAGCCAAACGACAATGAAGTTAGTTCTATATTTAGACTTTTCTCAGATAGCTTATGTGAGTTAACTTTGACTCAAGTGCCCCTTGCTGTGGCAATGCGCAGACTCAGAATAGTAATCTTTAACAGAATTAGAACTCACATTGAGGCATCGAACTACCTCTGGTCTTGCCCCCTTACAGAACTCTGTGCCACGATTAACTAAGCATTATCATCCACATCTCCAACACAACACACACAAGAACATAATTAGTATTTTTCTTACAAATCTGTCCTTAAATGATATAACATACCCCTAATACTATACGGACTGCTATTGCACTAATATTTCTTATTCTCAAACCAACCAACAAAGAGAGTGAGGTTGTAAATACAGCCGCTAAGATACATATCAACAAAAGCTCAGTTCAACCCAGATTAGACAGCTTAACAAACCCAAATTGATAAACACATACGAAATAACAATCCTGGGGGCATTCAATCACTCCGTCTGCATTTGGCATCTCCTGTCAAACAATTCACTAAACTCAGCCGACTCCCAAGATCCGCAGAAACAACCAATTCCATTCACGTTCGGTACTTCACAATTCCCATCCCAAAGCCACTGCAGCAATAACTCAAGTCCCCTTCTAAACTCGCATCACAACGAGCGGCACACCTTTAAATCTCATTGTAAACCATTAACCATTCCTAAACTACCAGTTTAGTACGAGGATAATCTGACCACTGCGCAACCCTTGCAAGCCATCAAAACAAGCTGCTACTGGCCGTTAAGTGTTACCGTAACAAACGTCGCAATTGAAGAGCACAGTTGTTCGATTGTTATATTTTGATAAAGAACTAATATAAAGCAATCATAGGTACAAACTGGTAGTAGAATCGGCGGCCCCCAGACCCAGACGTCCAGCAACGGAGAGACCCTCCACCCCGCCTAATCCACAGGCAACACTTTTAATATCTTCGCAACGACTATCTCTGCTTTCCCTTGCCCCTCGGGAGAAACTGCTGTAGAACATCCCGTGAACCTTTTTGTTTCTTCAATGACGTCGTTAAAATCCTTTCCCGGCTAACGAAACTGTATGAGGGAATGATCGCAAATAAAATAGATTTGACGTTACAAACGAAACAAAAAAAGCCAACTCATAGATAGCTCCAGCATAGACCGAGATACGCATCCAGCTGTAGTATATGTTAAGACTAGAAATTAGCGTCACACTGCTCGCAGAAAAATTTCCAACGTCTCCATTATTCAAAATGGTTTTATAAAAATCTGAGACATTGTTGTCATTCGGTAGTTTTGACAAAAATGATTACTAGCAATGACACTCAGCTTATGTCATTAGCATCATGTATATATTCACGATCTGCAAAATTTCATTCTGATATAAATTTATCTGTGATAAAAATGCTACTGTAAATGGGATTTACCTTTAGTCTGCGGTACATCTTTTGAGCACGTCCTGTTGCGTGGTATAACCCAGAGATGAGCGAATGGTTCTAGCATTATCTTGATGTCGTGCGCTTGTGAGAACAACGACAAAAATCCAGGTAGGACACCATGAGCAGTTGTTCTATAATACGAAAATATGTGGAAGCTGTGGGTTGTTGAGTCTAATACGTTTAATATGTTCAGAGTCTTAGCAACCGAGGGTGATTGCTTGAAAAATCCAAATTCAAGCAAGCAGATATCACGCACAAAGCAAAGTGAATAAAACAAAGACAAAACTTTTAATAAGGGGAGTATATATTGGATACCTTCTGAGTCTTGTGACCTTTAAATGAAACCTTCCATTCTGTTAGTCACTGGTTTAAATGGTATACAAGTGTGTAACCAATAACAAAAATAGTGCTTTTTTGTCGAAACACCCTTACGTCAGTATGTTCTATCTATGAATGAGTTGATTGAGATATCAAACGCCACTGAAACCCCCCCCACACCCCTCCCGTGACTAGTAATCAATACTGGTCCCAGAAGTTGAATGGGTTCTAAGGATTTCTCTGGTGTATCTTGTTGATAGCATTTTAATGGGGTTTGTTAAAATGGACAGAAGAAAACAACACCCCGTCTCCTCGGTATACGCGCCCCCGTATTCGAAAGCAAACATAAATAAAATAAGGTTAACAAAAGGGCCTTTAAATTGTTGGTGGTTCGAACACTTGAGCAAGAATAACCAAAAGAACACCACCACCACATAACAACACCATACGAACCGCAAGGAATGTCGTGTTGAGGTAAGGAGTGAATAGAGAAAGGGTAAATACTTTTAAAGCTTAACCAAACACCCAGTAACAACGAGTTTCAATTTTTATAACACTCAGAAGTTTTGAATCTGGCAAGTAACGTCTACAAAACCACTATCTTAAAGATTCTCAACAAGGCCACAAAGTTATAGAAATTACGCCGCAGAGTGCGCTGGACACAGTGTGTTCACACAAACGAGTTACCATTTATAAAATGGCGACTGTAAGCCGTTATCTATTGGTATTAATGCTGGGGGTTTCCCGGCTCAACACAAATCATATAATTGCCCTAACAAACGTACACATGCGATAGGGAAACCGTCACGCTGCAAAACAACCAGCAAAGAAATTTGAACTAAAACTTTTTCAAAACGGTATTACAGTATTGAGTTTTATGGGCAGCAGTGTTCCATTTTTGTCTCTACTTATAAAGATATGCTGAAACCTTGTCTCGATCCTTGTGGCCTGTGGAAGAAATAGGAAAGGACATGAAAATCATTGATTTGGACAAAACGTTTATCTTGCGACTAGGATGTGGATTGATTTTGCATCCATACAATATAGGCTTAAAGCTGACACGTTTTTACGTAGATATCTATAGACGCCATTGACATCCAATCCACATCGCGCCCCCGGCGTGGCTAAGGATAAATAACCTGAAGCAAAGTCAAAATTCATGTTAAATTGGTTTTATAGCCCACCGAAACATGGGAAGAACTATTGAAAGTAATTTGATGATTATTTGTCAATCAATGGAAACAAAATTAACGTTTTAATGAAATACGTCCGTACAAATTTAGTTACCTAAATTAGAATTTCAGCATTTAGCGAACCGGAATCGCAGATGTGATCGATTGTCATGGCGTTAAGTATCCTACGGAAAAAGGTCAGCTTAAGGCACATATTGTCTGGATGAAAAATGCATATCACATCTAGTCGGCAAAGTAAATCGTTTGTCGCAAACTCATGATTTTTCAGGCCTTTCCATATTCAAATGTACAAGGCCACCAAGGATAAGACAAGGTTCAACATATGTTTATCAAGATAGAGCACAAAAACTGAACATGTTGCCATACCTCACACGTGTAAACCGATTTGAAAATTTAGTTAAAATGTCATCAAATGACTTTGAGCGCTACGGGTATTCCTAGCGCAGGTGGCGATACAAGCACAAGGAAGCCTAAAATTTTCATGGCCACCCTTTACTTGATTACGATTCAATGTCCTGGTTTTTTACCTTTATGCTCTGCTCTGAATATTTTCCATTGCTCTGTCACGTTGAAGGAAACATCTTACAACGGATAGTATTCAGAGCGCAAAAGTGAAAACGGCAATGTTGGCGACTACGCTTATAAAACAAGAGCGTTTTCACATCCTGCGTTTTTATCGCCTGCTCGCGTATACTTACAGATAAAATATACTATAGGCGTAATATATTTTTCCTATGTACGTGGTTTGAATTTGCAGCGTCTGGTTAAACATAAAGGTTGATTCCCTTACGAATGGTCAAATAAAACAAGTTTTTGTATTTTGTCAGATAAATGTGAAAACAGTCATGCAATCCCGTTAGTGCAATGGCTTATCTAAGGCACACTTATCACTATGCTCATCTTAGAAGAAAAGGACATCAAATTAGGGTGTATCAATGAACAATAACAGCTAATCTCGAATACAACAACTACACAAATTACTACTAACTATCTACATCTTTTAACTTTCATATGATGCACGCAGAATAAAAAAGTATTCAACAATAACAAATGGTTTCCTGACGACAGATGCGAGTGAGCACAGCCAATTGAAGACACACTCTGGTAGATATGGTCTACAGTGATAGCTCATCTTGTTGTATATTCAGTGGTAGCATAAGATACAAATATGTTAGTAGGGCTCAGCTTTTCCATCCTCCATCCATAGCAGACTTTTAGACTAAGTCAAATATCTTTAGTAAAATGTCGATTCCACCTCAGAAAAAAAGCTAAATTGTTTACAATGACTAAATGAAAATTTGTTCAAACGGAAAAGATGTTGACTGTCATATAAATTTGCAATGGCTTTAGTTATCAATAGTCCCTTCTTATATGTATTAATTTTTCACTGCTGTGAGCTGGAGCTGCCACGGAGAATTACCTCGGTTTTTAGGCAACATGCTCGCGCTCCCGTTAAAAAATTTGTGCCACGTGATTGAAAAGCAGTTATAGCAACTTTCATCAGGTTTTAAAAATTAAATAAACCGCGAAGACCTGGTGCCAGCCACATATATTTGCTATTGGCACTGTGCATGCAAGATGGGGCTTGCTTAAGCAAATGTAATTCAACAATGAATAATCACTTTCTTTGTTCGGTATTAGATGTGCATATTAGAATCTTATGCGCGCTAAGCGAATATTTTTTGGTACTACACAACGGACCTTCAAACCTGTTTCATCAAAAAATTTATATCGGTACCTTTATTTCCAATAAACTCAATAGAGAAGTACAGCAGCTATAGAAAATCGACCCTGATATGTGGTTTCAATGGAAATCGACGTAAAGTCATAATAAATACCAGCGTAAGTTCAGCATGTTGGACACGGTTATTGGCCGGGGCAAATGCAATAAGTTTGCGATGGGGACAATTTGAAGTTTTTGGTGACTTGGTAAAGGGGCGGCAGTTTCTCAGAAGTGTTTAAATGGATTTAGCTGAAATTTGGCACACGCATTCTCCTAACAATTCTACAGGTAGCACGTAAAGAAATTTTGAAAATTCTAGAAAACACGCGTGTAAATTTAAAACCGAAATGCTGGAATTTCTATGAAAATTATATGCCAAAAATAATATTTTTTAATTTAAACAAAAGTTATGTGCTAATCGTTCAATAACAGTATTCTCGACCACAAAAATAATTTAAAACCATTATATCACATTAAATAGTTTTGAAATGCTTAAAAATAAACATAAAATTGAAAAGTTTTATAACTGAAAATTTACAAATGTTGAATTCAAACTTCGCGGCGCATTTTTTAGAATTTCAAAAGCGGCTGATTTCGCCCTAGGGAAGTTGTTAGCTATATGTGTCCAAAATTTCAGGTCAATCGATGATACCTCGAGAAAATGCGTCCCTTTAACTCCCTCATGTCGATTCTTTTACTTGCCCGCTGCTTTAAATTCCTATACTGCCCAACTAAGAATGACGATCTATCGTGCATAACCTTAATCGTCTATATATTCGCAGAACTTTTAACTGAAAAACTTTGAATCATCTTCATAAGCTGCGCTGGAAATTCCAGGCAGCTATACAAAGTCGGCTTGGTGAAGAATCCCACACTATAACAGATGCGATTAGACATTCATGAATGGAGGGTGCCCACAAACGATTATGCTGAAATACAAAGAAGTGGAGACCGAGTTTTGCGCGTATGTCTTTGGTTGGAAGTCGGTAACTTTCGGTTCAAGACTACATAACTCATAGGTCTGATGTTTTATTCGCCAGCTCAATCTTGTAAACTTGTGTTGGTACTTTAGTATAGATTTGCCAGCAAACAATTGCGGAAACATACAACAACAGTTTGCTTGCTTTGATAAATTGGGTTAGGAAAATTTTTAGTTTATCTATTAATAACATTTGTGGGGGGGGGGGGGGGGGGGGGGGGGGGGGGGGGGGGGGGGGGTACCCACTTCAGTTTCAGTTTGGTGTTTTGAAATATCAAACTGCATTTACAGAGTGCAAAGGAGAGATTGGAAAACTCCGTAACTTACATATTACGCTTTAGCTTACCATGTTAATTCCTCTTACGATTTATTCGAGGAAAGGATATATAGCGCGCTAATAAGGTTCTGAATATATTTCTGAACCTAAGGAGTCTTTTCTGTGTCTTTTCCCGATGACCTGGTACTTTGGTGAAACAAACTTCTTCAGAAAGTGTTGTTCTCTAAAATAATGCAACGTGATATGATTCATGTTTGCTACAGAAATTGATTCTACCAGTGATATAATTTTAGTTATAGTCACGCAGTTAACTTAATTCGCTCATTTTTTTCACGGTATCTTATCTTAATGTTCCTAATGGGCTACTTTTGCGTGATAAAGGTTTTATATCCTGGTTTACATGGTGGATTATTATTTATGAACACTGAATTTAAAATATTATTTATGCTTTTTTCATTATTTTCCAATCTACTATGAGCACCTTCTGCTAAGTTACCTGAAAAGTCTTATTACTCAAGCTACCCATATTTTCCCATCTCAAAAATTTGTAAAATTCTAAAACCAAAAAGAAAAT
>LJIJ01001647.1:0-39184 GCA_001718145.1 Orchesella cincta
TTATGACAATTGTGATTGAGCGGTATTAAAATATTTTTTTTGCATAAATGGAGACCTTGATTGCATTCTGGACTTCAGTATCTTATATTTGTGTAAGTAAAATAATACCAATAAATAGCTCCACATATAACAAAATGTATTATGGCGTATGCCAAAAGTTACAAAGTGAATGGAGTTATAAAATATATGTAATGAATACAACAACTCTCCGATTTGATATCCTGTTGTATTTATGCTGGCAAAGTCATTGAAAATGAAGTTCAGACCATACTATAGCATGGTGAACTACACAAGCTAGAATCAAACATCTTTGAGTATCAAGTCTCTGTAAACCACATCGTCATCCGTTGTTGTGACACTTTATCATGTAAATCTACAGTATGTATGTATGTAAACATTTCCAGTATATATTTAACACACTAAAATGCATTGTGAAACTGGCCTACTACTTTGTTATCTTTGAGAGTGTAAATGCTCAGCAATTTAATTTTAATTGATACTGGCTCCTCCACTAGCATTCCACCTCACACGATATATACAATTCAAACAACAAATACTGACATTTAAAATTTGTTCAAATCATCGTTTGGTTCCTGTTCTGCTTTAATTTTTGCTTCTGTTTGTACATCTCATTTGCTCAAATTTTTTGGCAATTCCATGTATTTTACTTGCTTTCTCTTTTTAATGGTTCATTTGCTGCCATTCGGTTTAATGAGTCTGACTCCCTGCTCAGTCTGTTCGCTTTTACTTCCAAAATTTCTTTTTTTATTCAAACCCCCAAATACTTTCACTGGACTCTGCCTCCCCATTTCGTTTCCTTTGTGTTCTTCTCCATGTATATTATTCCGCTATATCTCCCGATCTTCCTGCAAACCCGAAATTCTTTTTCCTTCAGTATTTGCCAGCCGGGCTGAACCAAAAATGTAGCAGCATTTGATTATCAGGGTCGCATTCTTTCTCCAATTGCGTTGCTGTAGAATAAATTGGTTTCTACATATTCATTGACTTAAAAGTATAATTAGTTAGCAGAGGTTCATGTTAATGTGTACTGTGCAGTTTACATTTCAAAATACACAAAAATAGTAGCAAAACCTAAAAATATAGTTTGGGAAAGAATTATTCAAACCACGGATAACGACTGACGAAGGGTTAATTAATTTAATTGTCTGCATTGTGTGGTGTTGCATTAACCATGAATCGAATTCAAGATGAATGTGTCTGTTTTTAACTCTGTAGGATTATCAGCGAAGAAATCCCATTTATGTACTTAATTCATGCCTAAATTCTTACGTAAGCCCAAACCCATTTAGCACTGAGCGAATCTTTTTAATATCATGAAAGAGTATGAAATAGAGAATTACAAAATTAATCCAGCACCAAATGAATCTAAGCAGTATTAAATATTAAAATGTAATTCACAACACACTGGATGCATATCTGGATGCATTCCACTGACAATTTTATTCACCATTTGACAAATTGGCTATTGACCTGAAAATATTTTTTAAAGACCCTGATCTTTGTAATGAATGTTGATGCGTACGCACCTCGTGTATAAAATATTAATAGTGAGTAATCAGTTGTTTACAAATTATTTTAATTCAAAATAAATAGAATGCAACAATAATAGAAGGTGTTCTTAACTATTTGTGATTGCTTTAATGGCTAACATTGACATTATTCGTCATCATATGGAAGCTCGGAACCAAAATTTCGCTTCGAATTTTAGACCTATCAACTTAATTCAACTGATTGAAAGATGAGTAAAGATATTCTCAGCATAAAGTTATAAACTATAAATGGACCTGGTTTGATTATTTGATTAGTCCAAAAATGTTAATCAGTTATTTAACTTATGGGTGTTTGGACGTGATAGAAACCTAAAATATGTTAATAAATTGTATTAAATAGTGCAGTGTTTCCTGAATGATTTTTAATGACTTAATTTCATAATAGAATATTTTTTATATAATTTGTTTAACCAATGTTGCGGCCACACTTGATATCATTATACCAATTGAAATATGAGAGTTCACCATTACAGTCATCGTTCACACAAGTACAAATACTCACATCAGTTGATCCACTGTTCATTAGAGGACCTAATGCATACATTTAAGGATTTTTTTCGAATTGGCTACTTGTATTGCACTAAACTTCCTATAAGTCGTTTATAACAGTTGCTTTTTGATATCCCAGGGGAATATACATTCCATAATTACGGAAATAAGTGAAATCAACAACCACTGCATTTAATAATTATGACCGCAAGACTAACTAAATTGATTGTAATATGATTCGACAGTTGTGGTTTTTGTAGCTGGGATGCTCAACCATGAACGTCTGCGTTTATCTGCGTTGTAGAACTCGCTAGGAAAATTTTTCTTTAACTTTTATATCAAGATATGAGTTTGCCTTGAAAGCTTACATGTTTAAGTAGTCATGCTAATCAGGAGTCTGATAGACTGATAAATATCAATACCAAGACTGATAAATATCTCCAAGGTTGCTACCAGCTTACTACATTTCAATTGTGGCATCGCTAAAGAATCATTTGAGAATCATTTGAGCATTTGAGAATCAATATATGTTCGGAATTTTGCAGTATACTTCTAATTGTACCTGTGTTAACTGTGAAACTAAAGCGGATGAAAGTAATGAAGGTCTATCTGTTTTGCAATGCGAATGCATTGTAATAGGAATGAAACCATTTCACTGCTTGTGTTTGTTTAGCTTGGTTTTTGGTATATAAATGCAGCTGAATCGTAATTCTACTCTGTTTTATCGTCCGAAATGTTGATAATCTTTATGTTGATAAACTCACACAGCTCGCTGTTGATGGTTTGCTTTTCAGTGTTTTACTGAAAGAAAGATTGATGATTTTTTGTCATCAGCAACGTATTAAATCCGATTCACACATTTTTGATGTATTTGGTTAAAGTATGTCATTGAGAATAAGTTTAAATTGATATTTTTTGATTAGTTAAAAATACTATAAACTAATATGTAATATGCAAATAAGCGGTTTCGAATTGTTTTGATTAAACGCATGACGCCCAGTTGACTTCATCAAAAGTACATGAGCACCAGGTTATTTACACTCCATTCGACTCAAATTAACCTTTAAATGTGCCATCTATTCACTTACATCAAATGGAAAGTATGCTGCAGATTTTGCATGTGATTCAGAACTTTCTCCAATATGCATTGACTCTTTCATTGCGTACACTATACATACATAAAGAGAAAGAACAGCGACTTATAATGCATTGGAATGTACCCGATGCCAACCACATCATAAATGTATACTATATTCCTACACTTCTGTTGGGTTTCACAGACCTGTGGATTGTGCGTATTTGAGTACCGGCTGATGGAGTATACCATGCTATGTGAACTCTTACATAATATATTCCTGTTTCCTTTTTGTCCATATCCATTACAAGAGCACAAAAACAAAAGGCGAATTGGATATTTTTGGTTCATTAAATAGCTTTTAGTAAATATTATAAAGTTGCAATTAATTTTCCTGTTAATTTTCTAAACAATAACTACAGGAGAAAGTGACGACAGCAGACATGAAGTTGCGATTTGCTTTTCATTTAAAAATCAAACTGGAATTCGACTATCAAACAGCAGGATGTAAAATATGCAATATAATAAGTGTTTCATAATGTTGGAGCTAAACTGGAACGATTAAATTCTAAATGTTTAATACATGTTCAATCTTTTTGACATGGTGTTTTATACAGGATAATGACAACGATCTACTACAGTTCTAAATTTATTATGACTACGTTAGTTGACTAACTAACTACACAATGGAAAGTAAACATTGGAATGTAAGGTAATTCTACAATTAAATGCTTTAGATAGTTACGGTTACGTGTTAGTTTTACTTAGGCACCAAAAAACTAAATTCAAGAATATTTTTGTTCCAGGTTAAGTACATGGAAATTCTTGCCATTAACCAAAGTTCTCCTGCAATCAGATCAATTGCATGCTGAAGATTCAGTTCATCACCTGAAATGGAATGTGATAGCTGTAAAACCCGCATTATCGGCATGGATTTTAGAACAAAAAGCTAGAATTCAATAATTTTAGCATGAAACTTCACCAGTGTAAATATCATTTCATATTAGTTTATGCAATTACAGCGTTAAACAAGTTGTGGCTTCAAATGATTGTTTTGGCTAATGTATTGATTTATTGAACAGATGTGCGTTGATGAGAGACCAGCTTTGGCCACATTTAAAAATGGAATCAGCAAAAGGCTCGTCTAACAAGTAAGTATGCGAAAATTGCAGAGATTATATCTAGCAGAATTTTAATTAGTGAAGTTTGAATTACACGACAAGATATCTACTGATTTACTAGTCATATTTAAATTTTCTATTAGGTTTTTCGTGTTACAATTTTAATTACGTGTAAGTCTCGATATGAATGTAAAATCCGTTTATGCATTCATTATGACGTGAAAGAACTACATTTAAATTACAGCTACTAAAAATACGGTATAAGTCATTTTTTCCTTTAGACGTGGTTACCTAATCTCTAAAATTCCTTTACTTCGCATTGGAAATGAGTGAATGTAAATTTGAAATGGAACTCTAAATATTTAAGCCTACATTCACAGTGGAAATTAACTAATAGTTGTGCTATTGGATAATTTTAGCATGGTAATTTACTAGATTCTATTAACTTGACCTGAAATGAATAATAATGTAGTGTACGCAATTTATGAAAATCAAAGACAACTAAGAATGATGTTTAGTTTGGTTATCTCAACTTAAAAAGCTCCATTACACATTTTTACTGTTTGCAGTGTAAAAGAAGTGCAGTTTTAAAATATGCATAAACTCAAAAATTGTATACCCGTCGCGATCGTGTTTTTAAAAATTTGTGTTCATTTATTCAACAGATAAGCGTTAAAGAAATCCTGCTGTAAGAAAAGGAAATCCGCTTTGCACAAAATCACACATAAATTTGCAGTAAGGGAGGAAACGCTCCAAATTATGCAACTAATGGAGTGAAAGTTGGAACAATGCACTAATTGACAAGGCAAGGCAATTACATGCAATGTTTAAAATGTTGGTTGAATTCAAATACGTGTTACAGTATTTTATGTAGGTAGGTTGGCAAAGACTAGATGCATACACATTTTCTAGATAAATTAATATTTCATTCCAAACTAGTTCAAACGCAAAGAAGTGCCAAGTTGCAGTTAAATGTCAATAAGTTAGGTGCTCATTAATTACACCACAAAGTATTATGGGAAGAGTAAAACAATACAAAGTTTTATTACAAATTGAGTTGTGATTATACATTTTTAATGAAAAATAGTTTGATATCTTAGCGAGTAGATAATTGGATATGTTTTGCTTTCACTGTTCGTACACACATTAAAAACAAGGCTTAATAATGTGCATTCTACGTATGAAGTGCAACGATCTGCCTTTGGTAGATTTAGCTTACCAATTTTAGACTAGTAGATGTTACAAGAAGAAAACAGCAGCGGCTACAGAGAAATAGAGTTGAATGTAAAACAACAATTTACGGTTTATATATTTATGTAGAATGGAAAGTTATACAGATTTGAGTAGCCTGAGCATATGTACAACTAATTCACAAGTGAGTGATACTCCCATAGTGTACGTACTGTATCTTTCTACTTTGTGTTGCAGGCTTGCTGAAGGCTCAGAGGATGAGATGCTAAGCTCTCCATCAGCTCAGACTAACTTCTATCGCTGTGAGCTTGCATTGATGATGATGATGATGATGGTGAACCTCTGCTTCTTCTGGAACGGATGGGAAAGCTTTGAGTCTTCTTTCTAGAGTTTATTAAACAGCTAGACTTTTAATGTATTTTTTTTTATAAATTTAATTTAAAAACGTTACATCTGTTTTCAATAATGATATCACTAAATTATTATTTTTCTTGTAGCAGCAACACTGGCAATGATGGACTTCCTGCTACTTGTTGAAGAATTTTCAGGTTTAACGGAGTGCGTACCCCCACCAATGTAAAGAACCAGGGAAAGAGTGAGAGAGAGCTATGAAACAGACGAGAGAATGAAACGTAGTAGTATGTAAATAACGTATTGCAATAAAGGAAGATAAGAAATCCTAGTGTTCAAAGAAACAACAACATAATAGGCGAATGATGAAAGTGGCAAAAAATACAAGCAAAATGAGAAACTCAACACTGCCAGATGAAAAGTTGGAAGATTTAGAGAACAATATGTCAGGAATCGATAAGGAAATCGGAAGTTTATTAATAATGATGAATAGAAAATGAGTTAGAATTATTAAGGGAATTATGTCAAGATTATAACTAGTTTTGGACTTGTCATGTCATACTTAGGGGCAGAAATAACAACAGTCCAAACTTTTGATGGCATTTTAAATAATTGATTTTGATACCCCAACAATATGACTGATTTTTAAACTCCGAAGTCCAACGGGATTCTTACAGTTAAAGCAACATTAACAAACTGAACTGATAGGTTGAAAGGTAGACATGCATATATCTGCCTAGCAAATGTAGTTCTTGAGCTGAACTCGGCATTTGTAGTTCTAGTTCTTGGCATGTCAAAGCAAGCATGCGACATGAAGAGCTGCTACATCGCAATAGTTTGACACTAAGGCAGCAAGCTGCAACAGACCTTTCATTTGTAATGTAAACGTTCTCACAGGTCTGAGCAGCTTATGCGTAGCGTAGTATACATTTGCTTAAGTTTATAATGTTCTTCTTTTCTGTATTACAGGCTTATTAACCACTGGAAAGACCTGCATGTTTTCGATGATGATGATGACGATGAGTTAACTCCGTGTAACTTATAATGAATGATGATAATGTAGTTGTGTTTCAGTTAGAAAGAAGTGCTACTTATGATTCATATAAAATAAACTATTATTATTTTTTGTAAAATATTCTAAATATTATTTTATTATTGTGATTTTAGAACTATGACACATGAAAAATTGTGCTTATTTCATTTTACTTACAATTTTAAAAAACTTGATGTAAACTTAAGATAACAAATGCTTAACTACTACAACTTACAAACGCGTTTAGGACTTGATTTTGCTTTTTCGATTTAATAACAAGTGCATATACTAGAATAAAAGATAAATCTCAGCCTATTTAGCAGTTTATTCACTGTCAGTAACCATCCAATGTTTGTTTCTGAAACTCTGTTTGTTTTACTTATGTACAATCTCGGAAGTTCGCAAACACAAGACTGAAAACGCGTGCATCGCAACCTTCGTCACTGTAATTACACATTTTGGTAGTAGAGAAATAGGTAACCGTTAAGGTTGAATCGGAATAGAATTTGATAAATAGTTTGGGTATTGAATCACAGCACTTTATTATTGAATCAATTAAAATATAGGCTTGTGCTCTATTGTGGTATTATGCCTTCCTGTGTGTTCTAGACTGCAACTCCGCGTGAACTCAAATATCTCAATGCCGTTTGATTACCCTGGCAATAAACAGAAGCAGGCTGTCCATATCTATCTTTTGCATGGATATCAGCACCAGATCGGTAGAGTGCATCCAACAAACGCGCACTCCTGAAGTTCTTTGCAGCATGAACAAATACGCTATCTCCGCCTCTGTCTAGAGCATTAAAGTCAACATGGGCCTCTGAAAGGAGGTCAATAGTCGCATCTAGTAACTCTAAATGTTCCACCGCCACATGAAATGCAGTTTTACCGTCATTACTGAAGTCTTTGAAAAGTCGAGCTATGCTAGTACTATCCTTTGAATGGATTATACTAACAACTTCATGATACTCCGGTGGTGTCAAGTACTCTGGACAAAGATGAAGAATGTTGTTTTCGTATTCATCTTTAGCATGAATATCCGCGCCGAGACTGATGAGATAAACTATTAAATCCACATGCACGTTCCATGAGGAAGGTAAGATATGTTGGAGCACCATCACATCAGTTGGGAGAAATAGATCTATTACTAGCTACCAGCCGCAGCACGCTGCGGAGTTATGATATGTTCAATCATTCAAGTCTATTCTACCATTTAAGTCTATTCCATCATTCAAGTATATTCCATCATTGTATATTCCATCATTCTATATTCCATCATTCTATATTCCATCCTTGTATATTCCAACATTGCATATTCCGTCAATAATATTACTTATACACAAATCTTTCATACTACTATTATGTTCCTCGCATAATTTTAGTTTCCCTATGCATAGCAATGTACGTATAATGCAAATAAAAAACAAATAAATAAAAGTAGATCCATATTTATTCGATTTGTATACATCTTATTCCAAACAAATATTACAATAATTCTCGATACACGCAATTAAAAGTATAATCATTGTTATCATTTTTGAAAACTTTACCTTGCTTGCTACCTGAAACTATTTCTATTTTTAATCCGCCCTTCGACTTCACACGGGACAATGCTGTATATAGTTGACCATGTGTAAATACTGGCTGAGGTAAGTAAAGTCCAATACTATCAAACGTCTGTCCTTGCGACTTCGTAATAGTCATTGAATACGCCAAACGCAATGGAAATTGCTTTCGACGTAATTGAAATGGAATATCTGTGTCGTCTGCATCCATACATATTCTGGGTATGAAAACCTTGCTACCTTTGTTGTCTCCGCTGAAAATAGCACATTCAATAATGTTGTGTCCAAGTTTTACAACCGTGAGTCTAGTACCATTACACAGCCCTTGCTTTGGGTTCAAGTTCCTCATAAGCATGACACAGCACCCAACTTTAAGATTCAATTCATGAGGAGGCATCCCCATTGGCGTGAGAGAGTTCAGAAATTCCATTGGATATTGATTTTGTTCTTCAGCACTTTCACAATTGGAGACAGTGTCAATGCTATGGTATGTAACTGGATTGCCTTGAAGTTTAGAAAGTATATTCTCATTGATTCGTAATGTATCTTCATTTTTTGGACACAAAATGGCACGCGATGCAAGATCATCAGCAGTTAAACTGTTGAATTCCGAACCGAAAACAGCTCCAATGATATTATCAGTCAAAAGATCTTGTGAGAGGGATACAAAGTCCACGTTTTGACTGTTGTTATCAACTCCAGCTCCAATTTGTAATAACCAATCGGAAAATTCCGTTTCATCAACGTTCACTCGCATATTTTTCTTCAAACGTAGCTCTTTAAATCTACGCCACAACTTACTGCTTTTAACACAGGATTCGACAATTTTAACTCGATTCCCATGCTTTACAACGGGCGCTTGCTGCCTGAAATCTCCACCAACGACAATTGTAATTCCTCCGAAAGGTGTTTTGGGATCCAACAGGTCACGCAGGCTCCTATCGACGACGTTGAAAATGGTTGCAGTGCACATTGAAATTTCATCCCAGATTATTAACTTTGTTGATTTGAGCAATTTCCATTCCTTCGACCCCTGCACGATGTTTGAAGTAGACGTCTCATTAAGGTTGATTGGTAGTCGAAACCCAGAGTGAACTGTCTGGCCGTTCTTTAAAAGCGTAGCTGCAAGTCCTGTAGGTGCCACTACTTTTACGATATCTCCGCGAGCAAGGTTAGCAGATATTAATGCTTTATACACAAATGTTTTCCCACTCCCTCCAACCCCGGATAGAAAAAAACATTTTTGGTCAATTCTTCCTTCAACACTATCCATAATCATATTAAAAGCGTCACGCTGCTCAGTGTTCATTAACGCGATCAGCCTTTCTGACTCGATTGCGTTCCTTTGAATTATGGGTTCAGCGTTATCATTGTCCTCCATGGCCATAGGAGTGGGAAGACCAAAATGCACACAATCCTTTCCAAATTGTAGTAAATGATTTTCTATATCTCTCAGGGATTTCTGCTCTGCGTATTCTACGTCGTGATTGCGAATGAAGTCTTCCATTAATGCATCCCGAAATTTGTAATATAATGCTCTGGGGTTTGTTGGCTCCCCTATTAGAAATATTGTAGCTAATAACATTCGCAATTGGGATGGCATTTGATATTGACACGCTTCTTCCATTGTCTTGTTCCAGTTATCGTCGTCTTCAAGTAAATTCAGAAGTTTGGCTGCTTCGACAAAAGTCTCACATACAACCCCATTCACTGTACGAAGGTCTTCAAAGGATTTTGCTCCTAAAAGAATAAAGAAAGAAAGTTTTAAAATAACCGCTTTAGCAAATTTAATTGTGCTTTTTACCTCTGACATGAAGAAGCAAAAGTCGGAGTGAGTAGCGTTCTAAGTCCTTCGGACTGACGGCATACATTCTTGATAAAATTCTCATTTGCTTTTTCCTCGGGTTCCACTCGCCTTCTTTTTTATCAAAAGTAAAATGAAGAGGTATATCTTTATACAGGTATTTCCGAGCTTCTGGATTTCTTATATTCAGCTCAAACCAAGCTTGTAGTGTCGTTCTTTTTATTCCAGCCTTTTCTAATGCTTCCTGTTCAGATCCTTCCGTAAACACAACGTTTTGCTGCAGAGGAAGATGAATCGCAAGTCGAATAACTGCATGGGAATGATTGTGCATCTTATATTCTCTGAGTCTCCACATTGCTTCCGGTGCTGCTATATACCTTGCATTTATGTAGGACGCAATTTCATCCCAATCGTATTGATCCGGATGTCCTGCTTCGTTAACTTTGATCACAGCAGCATCATGTCCTTTATAAACATACTTAAAAATGTACTTAACACTTTTTACAGTTGAGCAAATCTCCACATTTATGTGCGCGCTATATTTTTGACAAAGAAAAGGATTATAAGGAACAATCCAACGGTTGTCCACAATTTGACCGGATTTTTCAACGCTTCTGCCATCATCGCGACGCCTATATTCTGGATAACCATCATTGTTAGTGTTCGTTGTGCTACTAAACACTTTGGGGAATCGCTTTGTGCACTGGTTGATGCCATCAATTTCATCCATACACGGCGCTGTTGGATTTAATGCACCACACGGTCCGTGAATCATTGAAGTAGAAACAATCTTATAAAGATCAGGCTCCGTGGATGGATCTGGAATTTCGGCTTTTACAACGGAATCAAAGTCGTCTGGCTCACGAAGTTTATCCTCATCTTCTAAAATGAAAAGCATGTGACAATGCGGAAGGCCTGCGAATGCAAAATTATAATTCATTGTAAGCTAATATAAATGCATGTAGGCATAAATACGCAGTTTTTAAGTTGTACTTTAGACAAACCTCTCTTTTGAAATTCAATCACCAAAATGTAAGCTTTGACCCGTCCGAGAACGTGATTTTGCGTCACATCTTTAATAAAATCTTTCAATTTTAGATGAAACACTGTAGCGACAATATCAGGTCTATCCAATGCGGTTTCGTAAGGTTTCAATTGTTCCTGTATTTCTCGCCAGTTTGGATTACACGTAAAGGTTATGAAGAGGTCAGGTTTTCCAAAAACTGCCACCATGGTCATCGCATCTTGGTAGTGTTGCTGCAGGTTTCGTTTACTCCCAACAAAAGACGACGGCAAAATGCATACCCTTCCAGCTTTTAATCCCATCTGTGCAGCTTGAGAGTTCACAAAATCCATTAGGCCCATATACAGGTGGACACGGAGTTTATCCTGCTTTTCACGTTGATAAAAAAGACGACCACCTTCGACTTTTAAAAATGCATCTACGACAAACTGCTGTGTTAATTTTCCTGCATGAAGAATTGGGTTGAAGACAGATCTTTCTTGAAGTCTATAGGAATAGTAATCTTGTTGTGTTAAGTTTCCTCTTAGTTTAGTCAATTTAGGTTGCCATCCACGATCTCCATGTGGAAATAAAACTGGGTAAGTCATGGGATCGCAATTTGGACTGATTGGGGACAAAAACTGCAAATTTTTAGTGCCTCTGGGATGCACACATATGTCTCTTTGGTACGTTTCCGGTGGTTGCCCTTCATCGGAAGTAAAAACGGCCGCTACTTCATTTGCTACTGGAAGATTGTATCGACGTGGGTCCTGTGTCCTGTCTTTTATTATCCACATGCTAATTTCTGCTGTGTGATTATGCTCAATAACCTCTTTCATCATTTGGAACGCTTGGGCGAAAGGGTTGATTCTTCTCAGCAGTGCGTCTATTTCTGAAAACATATTTGCTCTGCACCCTTTGTTATGGCTGTTTGTTTGCCTTGCATTGTTTGCGAATTCCGGATCCAAAAAATAAAGTTTTGCATAAACTGGATTTGGAGGAGCAACGCTTTCGCTGTTACATGTCAATGCTGCTGCCGTTTGATGATACCACTGTCCGTGAATAGCAAATACCGGTGGTCCAACTGTAGAAAACTTAGCGGGAGTGTACCCAAACGTTGCAAATGCAAAGGCGTTATTGTATTTTCTCACATTATTTCGAAAGTGCTTACTGTTGTCATCATTCACTGTCAACCAAGACTGTAGTGGGTCTGGATATTGTGCAAGTGGAAGAAGATCAACTTTCCCTTTTTCGCAACATGATGAAAATTTCAAATCTGTCCGGGTTTCATCCTCAAAATGAAATGCACCGCAACATTCACATTCAAAATTCATTTGCCCTATGTACAACTCTTGAACAGTTGTTGCCGGTTCTCGAGCGCATTTATAAGTTTGTCTTACTCCCAGACGTCGCATCTCGTGCTGATTTTGAATTTCTTTTGCTTTTTCAGCGGAAGATTGAGCACGACGATTCCGTTTATATTCATTTCGTCGATCCCTTTGCTCAACTGTAGCTTCTGCTCGTCTTCTGCGCTGTTTAGCTCTGATTTCTTCTCTCTGTTCCTCTGTTAATTGTGCCCGTCGGAGACGCTGCAGTTCGCTTTGACGATGTCGCTGTTCTGGTGTTAATTGGCGTCTTGCAGGACTTGGTAGGACACCATCTGGTTGAACCAAATCCATGTCAACAAATAACGAAAACTTAGTAATGTTTATGACCTTGTGAAACCAAACACTATTATTGCTACACTATTCTTAGGAACAGCAACTGCAAAAGTTTCACACAAATTTTTTTATAAATGGTTGAATTTTTGAACCGTAATGGATTTCGCGTAGAATTTCCCCCCATTCTTAAAAAAAATTGCAGCCAAATCCGTCTTTCTATTTTTTATTTCTTCCCTCCAAAATTTCTTTTTTGTTATTCAGAGTTAGTTTATGCCTGGAAGTGCAAGCGGCTACCTCATTTTCATAAAATCATACTACTTAACATTATCCGAACCGTGTTACGTCATTACATTAAATGATTTTTAAATCCCAGTATTGTTCAAATGTTCCATAGATTCATTGTTTACTTGGCCTTCATTATATGAATGGTTAATGATGGAATAGGAATATAAACCAATGATTCCTCATTCAATGTTGAATAGACTCAATGTTGGAATAGACTCAATGTTGAATAGACTCAATGTTTAGACTCAATGTTGGAATAGACTCAATGTTGGAATAGACTCAATGTTGGAATAGACTCAATGTTGGAATAGACTCAATGTTGGAATAGACTCAATGTTGGAATAGACTCGATGTTTGAACAGACTCAATATCTATGAATGGTTAATGATGGAATACGATGAATATAACCAATGATGGAATAAGATAAATAAAAACTAATGACAGAAAACATTCAATGTCGGAATATACCCAATGTTTATGATTGGTGAATGATTGAATACGATGAATGATGGAATATAACCAATGATGGAATAAGACAAATGATAACTAATGAAGTAAAAGACTCAAGGTTTATGATTAGTGAATGATGGAATATGATGAATGATAGAATAGGATGAATGATAGAATAGTATGAATGATGGAATAGAATCAATGACCAAATGAAGGATTGAGTCAAGAATGGATTACGAAAAATGATGTAATAAGGTCAATAAGACTTAAAACCAAGTAACATGAATTATATAATAAGACTAATAATGCTTCGAATAATACCAAAGAATGAAAGATGACATGGATAAGTGAAGAAAGTCGTCTATATGTGATTTATTAAAGCAGCATACATGAAACACATTTAAAATATCGGGTTTAATCTAAACGGGATTATTCTAAATTATCTTGCTTTTCCGTGACTGCTACATCTGTCTTTGAATTCTCGGATTTTCTCTCATCATTTGTGAAAGTCTTCAGAGATTCTGATTGAGTGGCGTCGGTAAAGGACCTGGAAGATGCTGTTTGACTTGCGTCATACGCAATTGCGGCATCTACTAACGCTTTTTCATCTTCCAATTCTTGCTTAAAGATGTTTTCCCATTTAACACGGGCCTCAGCTTCGACGCGGGCGGGCCTTACTTGGGCTGTAAAATTCATTCTCGTACTTACAGTTGTAGCAAAATGCTTTCCAGTACCATGGAAATAAAATTAAAGTTGGAGATCAGGGGTTCGTTTTTTGCTGGCAGTTGTTCTACTTCCGAAATTGGCGTGTCATCCAATGGTTCACATACATTTGAGGTCCAAGAGTCCGCCAGTCCACGGCAGTGATCCCGGACGGCTTCCATCAACTTGCTTCGTCATGTTTGTCTTCGATTTTTGTAAAGGCACGAACTCCACACAATTTTGTGCCCATCAAACCCTTCCTTAACGCTGCCCTGGGAAAGATGATCTACTACATGTCTGGACCAATAACGGTCAACATCGCAAGTCATACAACGATGGTCAACACGTTGAACTTGACAATCAAGTGCTCCATTTCCATCCTTCTGCCGTTTATTGGGTTGGAGTACTTATCTGGCTCCATCTGACAATGAAACGAAATTTAACTTATAAGTGCAATTAACGCCAAGTGCAAGCATCGTGAATTTAAATTTAACAATCGAATAATGTTTCTTAGCCCTTAGACTTTGACGCGGACACACTGTAAACTAGCAGGTGATTGCTGGCATCAGCGTGAATACAATTATTACTCGAAACACGTGGATTGTACAAATATAAGAAAAATACGTCAGAATACGTCTTTACTCCCAAGCTCAATAGACATTCTCCGAAAGAAGGGGGGGGGGGGGGGGGGCATCCGCTTCCAGCAAACCCTTCTCTGACACAATCATCGTTGCAATACAGCCGCCTCCGCTTTTTATGTTTCATCCGACCGTGACTGTGATTGGACATTTCGGCCAGGTCTATTCAATGTAGTACAGCGCTACAGACGCTGTATATCATCCAAACGCCCAAATTGCCATTTTTTTGACCTGAAGAGGTGAAGGGCTAATGCTGTCGGGCTGTTGCTATGTCGCCTAGCCGATTCAGCGCTTATCATCTAAAATTTACCAATAAAGCTCCCTTCTTCATTTGTGGCGAAAAGCCCTTGCCTACAGATCAACAAACTTTTACTGGGGCCCGATGACCCGCATCCCAATGTTGTAGCCATTCACTGTCACCATCCGGGCCCCGTTTCTCCTTTTTTTCACGCTAATTAATAAGGATAATGCAAGGAAATAGGGGCAGTCAACAATCTTCCACAGTAAGCAGTCCTGTTTGCTTGGTACTGGCCCATCCGTTTTCGGTTTCACGTGGGATTATCAAGCTATTTATTAGTGACCGTTTGTTTTACAGGGCTGGCGGCAACTGCCACTACAATGGAAGACTCAGCGTAGGCTGGTCAATTGCAAAACATTTTAATGCAGCCATTTCGGCAGCTCAACTGTAGAACATTCATATGGGACGAGTTTAACCAACTGACTCAGACGACATTTGCACAATGCATTGTTTTCCAATGTGTGCTCTTATCATTTCATTTGATTAAGCTTGAACATAAACATCGAAATATGTCTTGGAAATCAAATGTCGTCAACACAAGGAAACTAAGAAGCTTGGTTTATGTAAAGGTCCTTGAGGCTCACGCAGATATCATTGTTAACCAACGTCATTCACACTCAGATTTCATGTTATTTTCTGATTCCACATTTCCGGCGGAGAATATGAACAACCGAGTTTTGCAAACTTCAACTGGATTATTTGGTACAAAAACGAATAAAAGGTTTCCAGCTGTGATTGTTACGAGTAATCTATTTACCAACAAAAAGCATTGTTGGACTCAGAAAACCGGTACGTTTTTCCAGTGTTCACATCGCTGCTCTTGCTTTTCGTACAACTTAACGTTGGTAGTGTAAAAGTTGGCGCCGTGTTCAGTGTAGGTTACAAGTTAAAATTAAACATCGAATGCCTACAAAATTTCAAATAGTTTTGAAAGATGTTTCGCAAAGATCAATGTCGTCCTTTCAAAGCATGCTTAACGTTATGGAAAAAAAGAAAACTCCGCAATGATTTTGAAAACAGGTCATCAGGATGTGACGGGGTATGGTCATATCTGTATATTTGGGGGATTTGGAGAGTTATTCAGATGAATATTGGTCTTTAATAGTTAAGTTGAGGAGAAGCTTTCATGGCTTTACTCTAGGCCTAGCATAATCTTTTATGTGACTTTGTACACATACTACGCTAGATAATAAATATATGTAGCTTGGAAGGCATTGAGTATCACTCGCCTCCAGCTTCGGTAGCAACACAACGCTGTGTCCAGACTTTCCTTTAGCATCTTGTGCATCGCATCTCACAACCTCAGGCGAGAGCAAAGCAGATACCGCGTCCCGTGTGCATTAGCAGTGACCAAGGGAATATATGTGATCGGCCGCAGGACAATATATATTCAGCCGTTATAAGGACCATGGTTATGTGCAACGTTGTGCTTCAATTAAATCGCAAAAACGTTGAAAAACTGGTTCATTTATGATTCGTGTCTAATTTACGAGGCTTATTTTGAACATGTAAACTGTTCTGACCATGAGGTATGCAAACTCATTCATTCCTATGCGGTTTCTATTAATCTGGGTTTACCATCTCAACTTGATCGATATGCAAAAATATTTCCCAGTTCAAAATCATAAAGATTTTTCATTCCAAGTTCTATTTCCTAAGGAACGGTGGTTTGATGTACATCTTAGTGCTTTTTTAAACCCATTCTGTTTAGAAGTATGGCTCCGCGTATTAGGCACTGCTATTGGCATATCTGTGTGGGTTATTATGGCAGAAAAGCAATTTGTTGACGCAATTTTTTTGTGGAAAGTCTCGTTTTGTTGGAGCAGAATGCATCCTTTATAAAGCAAGTTGGGAAAACGGGGAAATGTTAATGCTGATATGGTTGCTTTCCTGGTTTTGTGAAAACAGTTTTACAATTCATCCCTGTACTCATTTATGACAGCTGAACAACAAGCACAGGATTATCCGAAAACTATGGATGAAATTTTGAGTCAAAGTAAATTTGACATGATTTGTTTGGGTCAATTTCAGTTGGCCCTTATCCAAATTGGGCGTGACCAAAGATTCCGAGACGTCACGTTGATCACTACGTGAGTGTATTAAGAAAGTGCAATTTTATGATTTGGCGCTACACGAAAGGTGGAAATTCAGAAATGGAAGACCTTCAATATGCATCAGAAGGACAAATGGTCAATGTTAAGTCTTACATTCCACGCAAATACAATGAAACCGATACGCTGTATGACATCCTGTTTCAAGCCACAAAAAAAGAGAACGAAAGGTTAAATACATTGCATTTTAATAGGTTTGTGGTAATTTGCGATAGAGATTTTTTTGGAGGGCTCCAGTCTTTGGTCAATCGAGGGTAACCAGAAAGGTACCCCCACAGCAAAGCTTCTTAACGGGCTATCAATTTTGGCACCAAGCTGAACCTAACGTTGCAACATTCAGGTTTTCACGATTTTTAGGTTTTAAGTCAATCTGGCATTTACGAATTTTTTATGCAGCAATCATTTAAATTGCAGCAGTTAATACACTACGCGCAGCATGAGACCCCATAGCAAAACTTTGTTGAGCAATGGGAGTATGTTTAGTTACGTATTTCTAGCTGACAAGTCAAAAGAGAGTAAGCAGAATGCAGAAACTCCCACAGAATTAACCGCATTTCTGGGAACATTACTTTTTGATATGTTTTCTCGTTTTTGTTAGTCTTGTTGCCCTTGCAGTTGAAATTGAATACAATTCACTACAAAAAATGATTTTTTGGTTAACCAGGGATTGTCAAACATGGTAAAATTGGCCAGAGATACGTTGCGTATCATCTGGAGGTTAGTTTAGATTTGTTGATCAAAATATATACAACAGATAGTTGTGATAGTTACGATTACGACTGCAGCACATTCAACATTAACAATAAGGGCATGAAATTACCTTTTTTGACTTTAATGGTGAGTATTTTCAACTAACTTTTTATTCGCACCACATTCAAATTACAATATCTCTGTGTTACATGTTCATACATACAAAACACATCATGAATAACTTAACCATTCATGTCATTACATTCAGTTATTAAAAGCTTAATAAATAAGTAGTACGATAGCAAGTCCTAGCTTTTTACATTTAACACCTCTATTACTGTAAAACTAAAAATACCTCATATCATAGCCTAATTTGACCAATTACCAACCTTTGAATTTTTGTAAATGTGACCTGTATATACCCATCAAAAATAGACTTTTGTTAAATTCGTAATATTCGCACTTCACGTCTAGTGGTTGTTTATTCTGATTACATGGTTGAGTCAGTTTTACATTGCTTATTTAAATGGAGCACATTTGGATCGTTTAATTGCCCTAAGTAAAATATTGTGTGAGCACATTGTTCTCAGGATGCACGTATTCAATGAATAAATATCACAAATCTGTAAAAATAATATTATCAAGTTGTGAAAATTAAAAGAGAGATTTAAATATAGGTGCGTATATAATAGATGCATTTATTACTGTTCAGCACTTTTTCCCAAACATAATCACACTTTGGCTGAAGCTACTTACTACTAATACTAAAATGACATTTAGACTTTAAATCTTTAAATTTGCATTCATGAAAGCAAATTTGCACTCGAATATCAAATTAAAATTTTTAAAATTCTGCGACGCCAAGGGTTCTGACCGAACGATTAAAAAAAACTAGATTCTTAATTTACATGAGAGTTTAGATTTTTAATCCATTGAATTTATTTCTATCGATTGGAACTTAAAAGTTTTGATTCTTATCGATGTTAAGTAGATTCCAAGACAAAATTTGATTTTAGTTCATGCCAATTAAAGACCGTTAATTTTAATGGGATGCATTTAAACATGCAGATGTATATAAGAAATCCGCGCAGATTTTGTAAGAAACATGCGGATGTAGAAATCCTCGCAACTTTGTCAGAAAGTTGCGTCTAATAATTAGACTTCATCGCTATTAGTATGATATGTGTAAAATCTCAAAATCCAAACAAGTACTCAAACATACTCTTAAAATTCATATGAAACATACCGTCGGCATACCACTTCATGCAAATATCTATAAGGTCTTCCTAATCATGTTAATTTAAAACATTCGTAAATTTTAAACATTAATAAATCTGAAGTATATTTAATGAGGCGTGTTAGCTTTGGGCTTCTACAGACACTTAGGAGTTTTAAAATATTGGTCCGAAGAACAGACTCAAGAGTAGTGAAATTCAAATAATTCAGTAAGAAGCCAAATATAAATCTTAAAATCAAACAGAGGCTCAATAAATTAGCAAGTTTCTGTGTAGTTTCGACATTCTGCTGATAAAACATTTTTTATCCTAGACTAAAAGGTATATAATAGGTAGAGAATCCGTTATTGTCTGATATGCTCGCATGTTCAATAAACTCCGCGCTGAAAAAGTTCAGTGAATACAAGGCAATAGTCAAAAATATATTACGGTCACATAATCTGAATCGCTATAAAGAAACAATTTACCGTGTCCAAACAATACCCACTGGACAAAATCACATTAAGGACGACCACAAAAATCAACGCAGCGTGCTATTCAATAAGGATTGTAGTATAAAACTGCATATATAATAAAGAAATTATTTACAAAAAAATTTTAAAGCATCGGGTTTTACAAGAACTGTTAAAATTATTTAGTTTTCGTATTGGCGAAAGAAACTTTTTTGAAATACACATACATCAATTGACAATGAACGAAATGTAAGTGCTAATTTTTTTTTGGCATTGTAAAGAGATTGTCGTTTTCCGATCTTTTTTTCGGGCAATTTTTAATCACTACGCGACTTTCTAATAAAAAGATTCAGTTTCTGACATTTCATCGCAATTCCTCGGCAATACGCAAGTTTCTTACAAAAAAAAAGCGAGGATTATCTTTATTAGCATCTAACACACTTATATTTGGTCCCATTTTTAATGTGTAATGTGTAATTTTCAGCTTTTGTGTCAACATGTTTGCTTTTTTACATTTCATTTTCATGTTTTATACTGAGGACACGGTTTTAAAGGTACCAAACAGTACTAAATAAACACATAAAGTGATAATTTTGGGTTGTAATGTTTGTTCTTGTCTATATGGAAAGTAATTGCATTGGCTGATTATTATCACACGGAACTACTGTGGTAAAAATCGAAAAATAACGGTCTTTCTTGACTTGCATTTGCACTAAATATTAAACACGCTACAAAGGATGTCAACTAAATCCCGTCAAAAATATAATGGCAACCGAAGTTACACAAATTTTTGAAAATTGAAATAAATACAAATTAGTTTTATGCGAGTTTCTGTCTACAACATTTGCAACTTCAAAATAACAAAAGGAATTTTGCAAAATGCATCCAAGCAGCCAGAAAACAAATATCCCAGTTAGTGGCAACAATTTTTGTAGGCAGTGCCTCTCCAAACATGTGTTTCTTTGTGTCCCATTAAATATGTAACCAAAAAGAAATCCATTACTCATACCACGATTCCAAACAAACATAATTCTGCGCAGGCTTGAAAATGATATCCACAATCTGTATCTCTTAGAAACCATTCCATTTAACCCAGATTCAACAAATGTTCCTAAGAACTTGAAAATGGCAAAGATACGTATTCATAAGGTTTGATGATGCCAAATTTAAATGACGTTAGAATTGGTTCCTAGGCTGGAAGAACCCCCTGTATTCCAGGATGTTCATGCAAACGCCAGGTTCACGTATGCGTTACGAGAAGTATCTGAAACAAAGGCAAATTCCTTATATCGGATCCCACTCTGTACTGGGCAGTAGTAAAGCAGGACTAGCCAGACCATGCAGGTAAGCTCTCGGGCTGCCAGTAAGGTGTGCGGGGCTTCGAATCCCCCTGGGGCGCAAAAAAAAAAGCGAACCAAGCTAGTCCTGCTAATCGTCCTTGGCTCTGTGTTAGTACGGGGGACGTAGTACTGTAGTGTTTCACGAGGGAGGTGACTATAACACTGCAGTACTCCCTGTAGTGTTTCCCTTCACTATAGGAAGATGTACCTGGTACTGTAAAATGGGTTAGATCGCCAAAAATCCTAATTAAAGTGGATTAAGTCGACCCTCGTGTATCGTGTGAGTAAGCTCATATGACAGTATCGATGCGAGCAGGCAGGTTGCTATGAGCAGCACGTATGATCGGTGTGAGCATGCACATATGATCACGGGGACGCCGTAATACATACATACATACATACTGGGCGTAGTAGCACCAACAAACTGTCAGTTGTTATATTTATGTAACCAATTAAGAATCGGAATACCACTTGCCGCTTTTTTCAGATCCAATTCATGATAAATGCCTCTTGTAATTGCCATTCGTAATTGAAGTTTTCGGTAAAATATTGTTTGTTTCCTCATCATTTTTGAATGCGATAAATTTGCTGGCAAAACATCTCAACGGCATTTATAGAATGATAACGGGTTAAAACCGTAGTCCTTCAGGCTTAAAACTTGTTGAAGACTTTTTGGATAGTCGGTTGAAATGTGTTCGACTGTCATGAACGAATAAACTGATGAAACGTAGAATTGCCTAAGGAAAATTGCACAAATCCACATGACCAAAATAAGGGTTCCTGACCACTTCGCCATGTGTATATTTAATTGCTTCCATCCTGCTCCAGCAAAGTTGAAAAATTTCCAGAAGAGTATGCGTGAAATTGACTCATGCGTGACCATTTTTAAAAAGGTTAATAATAGAGCAGCTGCAGAAACGCCTAACCAAATGAAAAATTCAAAGGGAGCCAAAAATGCTGCGACATTTGCTTCAAAAAATCGGGTTTTTGGGAAAACACTTGAAATGAAACGTTTGTTCTGTTTGACCAAATGGATAAATTTTTTGGAAGTAGTGGAAACCTTTTAGACGACTCAGATACCCTCCGTTCCAGCATCGATGAAAGCCAGAGCAGTTAACGTATTGAGAATACGATTCGTACATCTCACATGGAATTCCAGTGTTTAAATAAAATTCACTTGGTGGAAAAGGTGACAAGCATTTCTTGTACCACAGTTCGTTGAACCTAATTGCCTTTTCATAATATTGAGTTGAATGTAGACTTCTCCAAAATTCCACAACACTTTTGTAAGAGATAATACCCATACTTGGAATCTTTTGAAAAGCTTTAACTTCGTAGTAATATATGTGTGTAATTCCATCATTAACTCGACTTACACTGTTTCCACAGGTAAAGCATCCGATTCTCACAGAATCGTCTTCTAAGCTAACAAACAGCAATAAGGAGGGGCTTATCAGCGAGTTGACATAACCAGACAATGAGTAACTATTTAGGGAGTCTACAGAGCTAGAAAAAAGTGAAACAATTACAGCAGGTTTCGTTACTGGTACTGTTTGCAACTGTGCTTCAATGTCCGTTTGAATTTGGTGATGTCCAAAAAATTTGGTTGGAAATTTTAAATCAGAAACGAGAAGAATATTGGAAGTGGACAATCGTTGGCTAACTGCAACACACCAATTTCGTCTCAAAATTTGATTGAATTCAACAGCACGAATTGTTCTTATAGCAGTTTGTTTCATCTTGAATGGTATGTTGTTATGTTTTCTTCTTTGGTGAAATCAAATGTCATCAATATACATTGAAGTATAATGCAACATGTGAGCATAATCGTTGAAAATCATTCTCTGTCGTTAAAGCAAACTCAATTGTGGAATTTTGAAATTGGTTAAGCAAAAACTTTTGCATTCTTGTCCAAGTAGCGTAACCACCAATATTTTCCATCTTGAGAATGCTTTCTAGATATGTTATAATTATTTATGGCACAGCTTAGCTATAAGATAAAATTTTTGCTGAGAACATGAACGAATATAAGTAAAAAAATGTCTGCAGTAATAAATGGGTATACATTATAATGTGAATTTGTAGAATTTTAAAAACCTGCTCAGAACAATAAACATCTTAGTTCTTTGCAAGGTAATTCTCGTTTGTTCTGCAGAACGATTGCAAGTCGACCATAATGTAGAAAAAAGTTGATGTACTGCTCTTCAACAAATGGCTTTAAGGTGATTAGAGTCACTACTTCACTTTAAACTGCGGTTTTGTTGAGGTAATTTTTGATTATTCCAGTTTGCCCGAAGAAGGGAGCCGAAAAGGCAACTTTTATAGCATATGGTGACAAAATCTATTAAATTTCAATTTGCTTAACATTGGGTTAGATTTTCGAAAAGTGTCCATTACTAAATCGACCAGTGTGTCTGAATCATTTACTCTCGTCCAGAGTAAGATAAAGCTTCAAACCATTAGCCCGTTGGATGCACGTTAGAAAATTCAACTTCCCCGTCGTCATCAAATTGACCGTTCCAAGTCCTGAAGTGGCACATTTGCAATAGAGTGACAAAGCGATATACTTGGCGCCAGGTTACATTTCTGTCAGTCAAAATGTATATCAGTGCTTTCGGAAAATGGTCAGAGCAAATCACGTCAAAGTTACTTTGACCTATTACTTCATCTATAGTTTTTGGGTATTCCTCTGTTTTTGCTCAGCTGTCATAAAAGAATAAAGGGTTGAATTGTAAAACTGTCTCAGTATAATTAAGGAAACCGTCCAAATCATAACCATAAATGCCCCGGTGTGGCCAATTTTTAAAAATGGACGTATCTTGTTCAAGCAAAACTGAAACCTGCCACTCAACAACCTCATTCCTGACTGCCTTTCAGCCAAGATAAACCACAGAGACATGCCAACTGCAGCACCTAAAATACAAACCACACTTCTAAACGTAGAGGGTTAAAAAATGTACTAAGGTGTGCACCGAACAAACGTATTTCAGGAAACAGAACTTGAAATGATAAATCAATGGGATTTTAAAAAAAATTGAAATATATTGCAAATCGTTGTGTAAGCCCAGGGGTACCCATTTGAATGGAAAGGCTGGCAGTATGAATGAAATTACACATTTTAAAGTCAGAGCAGTTTACATACTCAAAATAAGGCTCGTAGACTTCGCACGCTCTAAAGTCGTATGCAACATCTCGTGAATGGATGTTAGGGCAATTTTGCTTGTTGCCATCAGTCTGACGGTCGCTATAAAATTTGACTTCAGAGCTCATTTTTTTCCAAACATTAAGCAAGCTTTGCAAAGTTGACATTGCGGAAAGCGGAACATTCCTAAAACTATTTGAAATCTTGTTGGGCGACGCTGAATGCATTTTATTTGGTAACCTAAACAAGGCACGACGCCAAGTTTCAAACTGTCCGTGTCAATGTCTACAAAAAGCAAGAGCATTGAAGTAAAAACTGGTTGAACGTACGAACTCTCAGAATTAAACTGTGCAGCTTGATAATAGACTGATGTACTCGAAACAATGACGGCAGGATACTTTCTCCTCATTGTCCCGGCATGCTTTGTAGATGCGGTCTGCAGAACACGATTGCTTAAATTTTCTGCCGGAAATGTGAAGTCAGATATTAGCAAGATATCTGGCTGTGAAAACCGTTGCACACCCGTGATGTTGGCATTAGCTTCTAGAACAAGTTCCAGAGCAGACTTTCCTATTTTTAAATTGTCTGCTTGCCGTAATATATTTCGTTCAGTATGTTCAGGCTTTTGCAAATAAAATGATAACATTACACATTGAAAAACAATGCATTGTGAAAACGTTGCTTGCGTCAGTTTGTTAAACTCGTGCCAAAAATTCTATTTTTGAATGCCTAAAATGGCTCATCAAAGGTTTTGCAAATTTTCCATTATTTTCCAAATGTTCCATTATCACTTGTTAGAAACATTTTAGGGTAGCCAAATAAGAAAATAAAAGCCAAAACTAATACTTGATATCCAGAATGGCAACAACTTTCAAAAAGGAACCTCCGCTTCCCATAGACCTAGCACGTACTAACGATCGGGTTGCTGCTTAACTAGTTCCTCAAATTGTACACTTGTCAATCCACTCCAGGTAAAAGTGTTGAAGGGGTTTAACCATTTATTAACTGCAAACTGCCGGTTTGATTGATTTATATGACAATTTTGAACACTGCTTTTACATAAGTACCTGAAATTGGTTTGTAAGATGTTTGCGTGCATTATAAATTTAACGTACCAACGTTTTCACGTACCGTAAAGGAACTAGTTAAATATCGTGAGCCATAATGGGTACTTCTTAATTATCTGTAAATTACAACCCTCCCAAAGAAACTACTAGTTTAACTATCATATTCAAATAGTCGAGGACAATCAGTATAAATGTTTCAATATTTTACAAAAAACAGCGTATGAACACATAAATTGCTAGCAATAGCAAAGCCGAATGTTGGTTTTTACTGAATAAGTAGTCTGGCAGGATTTCCTGGGGTCCAAAGTAGCACACAAATATTGACGGTAGTATTTACGATATAGATTTAACAAACATTTGTATATAATTATAATAAATAAACAAAATCGCAATTAAAAAAGACCTGCCCATCGCAAATACATACATACTTGAATTGGATATGCCGACTTGTAGTCTATAGAGGGAGATTAGGTAGGAAGCACCAATCCAGAGGTTTGGTACAAGACAACATGAGATACGTATTGTAAGGGTATTTAGATATTTATGTATAATGGTTTATGAAATGAGTATGAAAGTTTCGTTCTGAGAGGAGAGTGAAGAGAAGAAGAAGTTTTAAAAGACAAGCGTTATTCTGTTTCATACTTTTGCCTTGAGCACTTTTTCAGCTCAAAGCTTGTGTTCAGTTCAAAGTGCACCCGTCCAGCGGATAGATGGAATTTCCACTCAAGAAGAAACAAAAATTTAATTTCACGCTTGCTTGCACTTGCAGCTTGCAGATTTTAAATTTTTCCGACTTGCCTTGCAAGTACTTGCTAGTACTTGCAAGGCCTTGCAAGGCAAGTAAATTATTCCCACTCTAGTGAGTATAAGCTCGAACGTTGTGTTTTAAAATTATTACATAAACGTTTTTTCATAATTCGACCCCAAACGCTAGTTTAAGAATTAATCTAGCATAACTAATAATGCAAAATAATAGCAATAACTATCAAATAGCTAACAAATATGTGTCATCAATAAATGCATCTTGAAAAACCACCCTACCATTTCTCCTCCTGCAAGTAATGAAACACCTGCATAAATATTTATTTATGCCGTAGTAATAAACAATTTAAGAGAATAAGAAGAATGGGAAATATTTGATTTTACTAAATATAATATATTCTTGTAAACCTGGAGTTCATTGCATATTTAACGTAAAATTTTGAAAATGTGCTGCCTATATCTTAATTTTATGGTAGTTTAAATGCCTGTACGCTTTGCATCCGGTTTTAAACATAAAATTTCATCACTTCGAACACTATAGCTAATAAAGCCAACCCAAGTATAATTCCTGCAACAATGAATGTTCCCGTAAAAGCATACACTTTTGTTGGAACTTCTTCATTATCTTCTGTAGGCTTCTCATTGTTTGCCATTGCCACATAACTAAACAAGCTGCCGTTGCTAAATTTTAAGCGTCGAAGCTGATTCACTATTTGCAACAACCTTACCTGTTCCAACATTCTATATCGCCTAACTGCCAATTCGTTTAAACCTGATTCAACAAATGTAGCAACAAATTTTGGAAATGGCAATGTTGCAAAACTAAGAAAGTCCATCGTCCAGAAATCTATTTCCTTATGAAATTAAAACATTTTAGGCTGAATTTTATGCATCGTATTTTGACCGTGAAAGGCAACATTCCATTTGCTTTTACAGTCATTTTCACACAATACAGCATATTTTGAAAACATTTTCGACCCTCTTCGAATTCGTTTCTTTCCAAACTTCTCACCTGAGTAATATTCAACGTAAGTGGGGATCCTCATGGATGCGTTATAAAGGGATTCAATACAAGTTTCCAAAGCTCCGATCGGATCTACTACCGAAGATTTATGAATGATTTGTCGGTAAAATGTTGTCAACAGTGGGGAGATTGTCACACTCTGCCTAGCAGCAATGTACATTACATTAATGAATGAAGTCGGAACTAATAATTCAAAATCTGAACGATTAAGTAATTCTGGCATAGTTTTTGGATAATCAAAGTTTTCCTGTTTTGCAGTCATAAAAGAATATAATGACGACGTGTAAAAATTTCGTAACAAAATTGTGCAGAAAATCCATCCAAATACGACAGCTTTTCCTGAGGCGACCCTAGAAGACAGCCCTTCATCTTGCTCTAGAAATGTTGAACATTGCCAAAATAAAGCATTCAAGACAGTCAACCTTTCAGCCCAAATCATCCATAAGAAAATGACACTAAAGACAAATATAGTGCATAGCCAAGTATCAGCTTCAAAAGGAACCAAGAACGAAGTTAAATTCGCATCAAAGAAGTTCTCTCTTGGAATAAGTAATTGGAATGTGTAGTCCATTTGATATTGACCAAAAGCAAGTGTCTGCTGTAGAAAATGGAAATTTTTTGGTCTCTTTCGTGCTATCCGTAGTTCCTGTTGAAAATGTGTGGCACATAAGCCACTACAATTCACATATTGAAAATAATTCCGAAACATTTCGCAGGTGTCTTGGTCGTCATCAGGAGTCCGTTCATTTTTGTGTAACGTAATTGTTTGGCATCTTTTTGGTGCGATTTCATATCCACGGTTTTGTTTAAGGTTTTGTTTATTCCAATATTTCAGTAGACTATCGAACGAAATGACCGAGCTTTCTGGCAAATCTACCAAATTTACTGGATACGAGTAACCTTTGTAAGCCTCCCAGTTGCGCAAAAAATTGTATGAGCAAGCAAAAGAGCCAATCGTTGTTACATTTTCTTGCAAATCAATGAATATTAGAATGGATGTGCTGAATGGTGAAAGGACCATCCAATTTTCATTAACGTGGTTACTGGTAAACTCTTTCTCAGTATGCAATAGTATGACAGTTGGAATTCGGATGGGCATCCACTGGCTTAGCTCATCAATGCTGGTTTGCAAAACAAGGTGCTTGCGATTTGCTGTAGGAAACGAAGAGTCTGCGGTTAAAATGATATCATTTGGAAATAATCGCTGTTTATAGGTCGTATGAAAAATTCCCTGTAGTATATTCTCGTAAACAATTTGCCGAATTTTGTCTGATGTTTTGTTTGTGGTACGGTTCCGCTCCGCGCTGTCCAGTAACGAAAATTGAAAATTTAGTACGATACACTGGAGCATAATACACTGGACAAACACTGATTGCGTAAACTGATTCTTGTTTTCCCATATGAATACAACGGTAGATTTTTGAAAAAGTTCTTTTAACAAAATCGGGGAAATGTCAATTTCCATATTATGCTTCGGTTTGAGCCAAACTTCGCTAAATCTGGCATTGGTTAATTTAAAATGCTATATGTCTGAACTAATAGTTTCTTTTGCAAAAGTGTGGTGGAACATATTAAGACGAAAATTACTGTGAGGACACTTACGTTTTTATTAATTATTTAACATTTGCTCTACTTTAGCACCGCTTATCATTTCTTTGTGACATCTTTTTTTAAATTTAGAACAAGGCTCTTTATGTCATCTAGACAAATGAGCACTGTTTTTTTCGGTCTAATTACTGAGATGCTTTGAGAGACTTGGATTGCACTTTCTATCCGACCCACAATCATTTTTTAAGCTTAATATTATACCGCATTACATAAGGTCTCTTTATAAGTCTCACTTCAGTTTCTTCTGGGAATCGGGAAGACGTCCACAGAACATCTATCAATTTATGATCGCAAATAATTTTTCTAGGGTACCAAATTCTGAAAATTCCAGAGAGGTATATTTAGGTCGCTATAATACATCATTTATGAGCGGTATTAATTAGCATACAGCATACTCATGCTGCATCTGTTGCTGAGAATGAATGAGCCAGGAGCAAAATATGCTCGTGGTACCTCAGCCTTTACGTAGTATTGGTTGGATTGAAATTATGTCGATTTTTCTGTGTTCATTTTTATGAATATTTTGTTGTATTCTAGATTTTTGGTGTGCGCCTTTTGACTCAAGAGGTTGACTGTAGACGTTTTTTGGAAAGAGCTCATTCTAGATTTGATTTGCTAGAGAGTGCAATTAATTGTTATTGAATTTTGTTGTTTAATTGATTGGAGATGTCGGAATAATTGTTTTTATTGATTAAATTAAAAACTGTATTAAACCAATGTTCAAACGTATCTGATTTTGAGATATTCGTCATCGCAAAATATCATTAACAGTGACGCATTAAATGCATGCCTTTGCCAATTGAAGAAATTCAAAAACCATGTTCAATGACTGTATTCAAATACCTAGCTAACGCATTTACTGACATTAGTTCCACCATACTGGTGTAGGCTAAACTAAATATTACGTCCAAAATACATTTTTGCGTTAGTAGTAAAAATAAATGTACATTCAATTCCATCCAGTCTACTTTTTAAATATTATCATACAAACGTGTTTACGTAATATAAACGCATATCTTGCCTTTGTCACCTTTTGTTTCTCAAACCAAAGGAACCATTCGCGAAGTAAATTGCAGTTAACTTCAACCGTAAGCACAACCAGTGCAATAAACAAAAGAAACCCTACGACGAGCAGCGTTCCCACAAATGCAGTGGCTTTTGTAGGATTTTCTGCAATTTGATTGTTTTTACTGGATTCGTCGGCAAAAAACACGTAGCTAAACAAACTTCCATTGCTTAACGCCAGTTTTCTATGTGGAGCTAAGTTGTGAATAAATTCAAGCTGCTGCAATTTAAAATATCGCATGTGCAAAAAGTCGTAAATACCAGATTGGTTCAATGAAACTAAAACGTTTCCAAACCGCAAAGTCTTTTTTTGTTTGGGTTGTTCTTTTTGCTGCCAAAACTGATAGCTCGTTAAGAAGCTGCTCTGTTGAGGTACTTTTCTGGTTACTTCGGTTTGTCCGGAAAAAAAGTGCTCCCCCAAAACAGTTTCTAGCACAAATGACGACAAAGTTGTTAAATTTCATAGTGATAACCCTTTCGTTTTCTACTAGCATGATTTTATGCAGTACATCTTTGAGAGTATCTGTATCATTGTAATCTTGTCTAAGGTGGCATTTTACTTTGACCATTTGAACATCCGATTCATGATGAATAAATTTAATTTCCCAGTCCCCATAAAAGGTGTTGTCCCATATCAAAAAGTAGGTCTTGTGAACAAGACGAACTAAGCGATTCACAAGACTTCTTGGAATGTTTGGGTAACGACTGATGATTGTCAGTGTACGTAGAAATTGGTCGGGACAAATCAAGTCAAACTTATTCTGGATTAGAATTTCATCAATAGATTTAGGGTAATCCTCTACATTTTGTTCTATAGTCACAAAAGAGTAAAGTGATGAATTGTAAAACTGACGCAGAAAAAATAAAGAAAACACCCATATCATGATTATAAATGACCCCTGTTTAACAATGATTTTAAAACTCGATCCATCCTGATCAAGAAAAACTGTAACTTGCCAAAGGGTAACTTCATCAAGAAAATGTTTTCCTGCAAAAATCAACCAAAGAGATATGCCAACTGCAGCCGCCAATAGACAAAACCAAACATCTGCACGGAACGGGTACAAAAATGCACTAATGTGTGCATCAAACAATCGTATTTGAGGAAACAAGACCTGAAAAGACATATCAATATGATTTTGAACAAAAGGAAATATTTGCGGAAACCGAAAATTGAGATCTAAAGTACCCAGACCAATGGAAAGGCTAATGGAGTGAATGACGTAGCATATTCTGTGGTCAGAGCAATTCACAAGCGCATAGTATACTTCATTAATTCTGCACGACTCAGTGTCAATCACTGGTTTCCATTTTTGCGACTGAATCGACGGGCAAAGTCGTTTTTCGTTAGTACCCTGTTGGTCGGTAACGAAAAGAATTTTTGAGTTTTCTTTTTCCACAATCCAAGTATGCTTTGCAAAGATGACACTGCGTTAACGGGAACATTCTTTTAAACTATATGAAATGTTGTTGGGTGCTCGCTTATGCATTTAGGGTGGTAACCCAAACAAGGCACGACCCCAATTTTTACACTACCAACATCAATATCAACGAAAAGCAACAGCAGCGAAGTGAAAACTGGAAAAACGTACCAGTTCTGCTAGTCAAATACTGCGCTTTGCGGATAAATGGATGCAGTTGAAACAATCACGGCCGGATACTTTCTATTAAATATTTTACTGTACGTGCTAAGTCCTGTCTGCAAAAACCGGTTATTATTGTTTTGCGCAGGAAATGTGGAATCAGAAATCAACAAATAATCTGCTCCTGAATAACGTTGCGGTTTGGTAACGTGGGCCTGAGACTCCAGAACAATTTCATAAGCCCATTTTCTTATTTTAATGTCGTCTTTTATCCATGCCATAGTTCGGAGCTTTTCTTCAAGTTTTGCTAGATGAAAAACTACGAGTACACACTAAAAGGCAATGCATGCCAAAAATGCAGTTTGAGTTAGCTGGTTGAACTCGTCCCAAATAAATTCCACGGTTGAACTACCAAAATGATTTATTAATGTGTTCTGCATTTCTGGCCACAATCCATTTTCTTTTGTTGCAACCATTTTAAAACCCAAAAACACAACGTCTGCAGTACTTAAAATAGTTTATGACAATTTCTGAACAAGCAAAGACTTTGCCTGCCACGGAACTGACTTGAGGTATAGCTGGATTTTGACAAAACATTTGTTCAATACATTTTTCAAATTGGTAATTTGTAAACAAAAGAACAGGTTTGAATGGTTGAAGTGGGTAGAGCAACTATTCTACTCTTGCGAGTTTTTCGTTCCATTGAGTAGTTAGAAACAATTAGGTCAAAAGTATACAAGGAGCTGTCACTAAAGTTACGGTTGCCGAATAAAACGCACTTTAATTAATTCAATTAAATCCAACCCTGTTGGATTTGAACTGATAAACCCCACCTAACACTAATAAATCCCAAACACAATCAAATTTTCAATGCCACACAAACTAGATTAACAGTCAGCTGGCTAAATTAATCTGCGGAATTTCTTCAATGATTTAGCAATGCTTACTTGATTCTGTACCAGGTCAAATCTATGTTTAAAAAAAGCAATAGCAATAAAAGCATTAGTATATAAAATTACAGCAAATAAAATGCACATGGAAAAATTAAAATCTCTTTTAAAAGCGTGGTACGTCAGTAACAAGCAAGTGGAGCTTTCGGCTGGCGAAAGACTGCTTCTAATATAGTTGTTTTTATTTGACCAGTTGTTCAAAAAAAAATTATATCGATAATTTTACCCCATACAATTTTGAAGCGGGCATATCAAATATTTAATTAATTCGAATTGAGTGAACCAGCATATGACACAATTTAGTTATGTTGAGTACGTAAGATTCGTTATTAATTTAAATTGCGTTTCATTAAATCAGCTAATGAGATGGAAGGGTTTTTAAAAATAAAAATTTACACACTCACGTGTCAATCAAAAAGATTTTAAATAAGATACTACATCTGCAATGCATTTTGCTCATTTTCAGTACTGAAATTTTGGAAAGCCAGATTGAAAAAAAAACAGTAAAACCAAAGTCAAATATCCTTGACATTAAGTGTCAAAATATACATTTAAATTTATAGAATGGATTACCGTTTTTCACGGATATTTTTAAGCCGAGTCTGTTAAAAAAGCTGTCGTATTTTATTCTCAGAATTGTTGTAAATGGAAGTTTTATGGTTTCGGGTTTTGCGTCCTAGAACAAATAAGTCATGAGTAAGATCCGAAAACCATCAACAAACGGTTTGAATGCAATTTAACTTGCAATGTTTTAAAACTTTTATGGAACCAAGGAAGACAAATTAAAATTGATTAATAATTTTACACCTGTATATACTATAGTTGCATTAGCAAAGGTAAAAACTTTATATGCCCGATTGTTTTTTTGTGTACATCAAATTTTCCATGTTGTTTGCCGGCAACGAAAGATTGTTGTATTTACTGGGTTTAAATCATCCAATATAAACTCGACAGTGAAGTTGCAAAATTCTATAGATAGGGCGATATAGATTTGTAACCAAATGTAAAATCAGGACCTATGGCATGCTTACTCTGACAGTTTTTACAATAATAATTAGAAGAAGCACGATTTAACTCTTGAAGTCTAATAATGTAAACTGAAAAGTAAAATTATGGTGGCTAGTGGCACGCTATTTTATGTCATATGGAAGAAGACCACCAAAATCATTTTTTAAACGTTTAATTTGCTGCTAGATGTGGACTTATTGTCACTGACAATATAGGCCAAAACAAAGACACATTTGACACCATTGTCAATGCGATCCACATTTCCGATTTCGGTGAGCCCTGATATGGGTCTTATGCGTAATGCAAAATTCACCAATCGCTAGAAAAAGATTACAGCCATTACAAACTGTGAAATTACTTCGAAAAGTGCCTATTTGGTGATAACTAGAAACGTAAGTAAAAACTAGGTGCAGAAGACTCTTTAAAACAGTATGAAGTTTTTATGAAATACGTTAAAGTAACAGATTCATGTTTTTTCATATTTAGAAACTTTCAGCACTTACCCACGTCAAAATCGCAAATGTAGGTGTACAAATGAACGGATGTGATTCTATATGAACCTGGATGAGACATACTTGAAATTTTATTGTAAAACTAAAATGAGTCAAATATTAACAATTAAAATTAAATGGCTAACAATATTTACAATTACCCCCAGCAGATGTGCTACTAACTCCAAAAATAATAGTCATGATAAAAACAAGGAAATGTTGGTCAATTTTTACTATTTTGTTTGAAATATGTGCAGCAAGAAGAGAAATTAAAGTTCGGATAGTTTCAAATGGCTTATGAAAATAATGAAACTATCCAATTGCATGCATTTTAAGACCGATGTTGGAATCGTAGCATGAAACTGGTTAAATAATCGTGTCATTAAGTTTCATTATACACATCATTGCGACGTCTTTCATTTTAGGTGAAATTAAGTGGTTTACGAAGGCATTTTCATAAGTCTTGCATCAACTTTATTGTGCCCTCATTTTAAAACTACCCAATATATTTACTTCATTTTTTCGGTTTAATGTTTGTTGGCTCTTGTGCATATTATCCACTGGTTTGTGAGAGCCAAAACTTTTGTGGGAAAAAATGCTGGGCCCCGAATTAAAAACTGTGAAATTTTACTTTTCACACGTGGATCTACTGAATACTTCCTCGTCCTCGTGCAATTTTTCAATTGAGGTTAAATTTTCAAACATAAAAAGTTGTCAGATGAGTTAAGGGTAGGGCTGCAATAAAGATGGTAGAGTCAAATATGGCCAAAGTCTTTTAGTTTTTGCTTGGTGCTCTTTGAAGTGTTAATAGGTACTTTGTCAAGAAACAAAAAATTCCGCAATCCCATTAGTCAAGGCCAAGTTTCTCAATGTTTCTTGCATTTAGCTTAACTAAGTTTTTGGGATATCCTTGCCCAGTTTATTGAGTGTATTTTTAGAAGAACTCTGCCAGCAAAACTCTCTTCTTTTTACAAATAAAACAGCGTAATATTATTTAAAAAGCAAATTTTTCGTCGCCTTTAAAGGTATTGGTCTATTTTCTAGTAATTGGTCACAACTACTAAATTGCTGACACCACCTAGTAATAGTAGAACGTTCTGTAGATGGGTCTAAAGCATCTTTTTATTAAGCTAACTTCTAATTATAGAGGCAGAAATGCCCTTCCATTAATGTAGATTCACCCGTGCACGAATAACTTGTTTAGAGAGAAAAATGATCCGTTGTGTTACTAGCTCTAGCTCTGCACCGCAAATCACTGATACTGTAAATGACCCATCGTGCAACAGCCAAATGATTTATCTTTCAGATGATATACAGATCACGGAAATTGGTGAAGTTGTTTTTGAGAAAAGCGTAATCAAATTTGATGCAAGACTTATGAAAATGCCTACGTACCTTTAATTATAGTTCACGCTATGGAAATTTCCAAAATCGACGGTAGTTCTTAGGTAGGGTGAATCATACCCCGATTGGCATTTCGCTTAAATCTCGATAAGCGATTTCGACGCTAATAAAGCGATTTTAAAGAGACTCGTTATTCGATACGATATCCCTGCGAAACTAGACTCGTAATCGTCTATGATTAGAAGCGTTAATCTCGTGACGAACAGAGCTTGTTTTTCGCATTAAAATCGATGCGTACTCGATACTTAAAAACTTGGCCATTGATGGCATTCATATTTTGAAAAGGAACTTCAAATGTAGTACTGTTCTCGCTTAGTAATAGATACGAAAACGATACACAACATATTTGTTGATGTATTTAATGATATTTATGCATAGTGGTAAGTGCATTTTTGTGTTGAAGGAAGCCGAACATAGTCTTGCTGTGAGTCTCTATTCATTCGCGAGAACAGTTACTACGTTTGAGTTCCTTTTCAAAATAGTATGCTATGAATGGCCAATTTTTTTAAGTATCGAGTACGCATCGATTTTAATGCGAAAAACAAGCTCTGTTCGTCACGAGATTAACGCTTCTAATCATAGACGATTACGAGTCTAGTTTCGCAGGGATATCGTGTCGAATAACGAGTCTCTTTAAAATCGCTTTATTCGCGTCGAAATCGCTTATCGAGATTTAAGCGAAATGCCAATCGGGATAGTTATGTTCATCCTACAAAACTGAGTCAAGGCCATTATAATTATAGTTATTACAATATTTGTGATAAATACATCATTGTTTCGGTTTAAAAATGTTAAACGATGATTCTAGATGAATATCGTGATGGGGCATAAATTATAGTAATTGTATTGATACTATTGATAGAGCGTTCTAAAACACAAACGATGCAATAGTACTATAGTTAGAATTATCACTATCAGCAAAGGCACTGTTTTGCGGGGAAGCATTTTCGCTTTGTCACACGACCGATCCGTTGCTATTCGTTTTAGTTTTATAACAAATGAAACTTAACAATTATGCAAAGCAATATAGCAATAGGTTAGAGCATCATAAATACTGAAAACACAACTGAATTTTTTGGAAATAAAATAGCCTCCAATTTCTGGAAAACGATAATAATTAACGTTACACATGGACAGAATGTATGGAATATACATCTGTAAATAACGGTATACAATTACCAGAGTCTTGCACTGCCTTGTGGTAAACACTAACGGGGATCAGGGAACACATTCGGTGGACTTCATTCAATACAGCTTCCAAATAAATTAATCTAAATGGATAAAGAAATTTTAATAACAGTCATGATTTTCATGTAATTGTCTGTATAGTTAAACCCAGTTCACCTGGATTTATCTCCTCTGCTTGGAGGTCGAGATCTTCCAACGACATTGTCAATTTCATCTTGAACCTTCTTCTGCACTCGGGAAAGTGAGACCTGTATAGGGCAGCCCACTGTAGCGTAGTACTAGTTGTTTCAGCTAGTGAAGCAACAGTTTTACAATGACTTTTATGTAATTGATAGCTGATAAATTAACTTCTGAACCTATAAACCTTACCTCCAGCTGTAAGAAATTATGAGAAAGATACTTTTTACTTTGAAATGAGTGAAAGATGGAATGATGGCGAAATCTTTACAAAGTTTTAGTAAGCTCTTACCCAAGAACAAGTCCAGAAAACGGAATACAGATTTTGCTCTAATCAAAAGTTGAGGCAAACTGAACATTACATGCATGCATGGAAATAAATTTACAAAATTAAAAAGGTATTACTTCCTTCCTCAGAGTAGAAACTGGAGCTGTCAGAGTTGTCGCTTTAATTTGCTCTATATAAGCGTCTACAAAATCCCGAGCTTCACCCTCTTTATATGTATCCCAGTGTTCATCAATAACTTTTTGCAATAAAAGTCGAACATCCTCACGAAATTTAAGGCTGCTCTTAAACATTTTCCTTCCATCAAAACCATTTTTAACGGGCCAATAGAAAAATAATGCTGGAGTAGTAATTAACAAATTACTGACGTTGCTGCAAAATAATAGAAGCTTACGTAAGTACATGATGTATCTTTAAAAAGTACTGACTTCTCGAACTGGCAATATCCTATTACTCTTCACTATACTCTAACTTACTCAATCAATAATTTAATAAGGTTTTTTAAAGCGATTTCCAGTCACAATATGCCATAAAGAATTGAGCACTGATGCGTTAAAAACTCCAGCTAAACTGACAGGATGACCTATATCTTTCCTATAACACAAAAATTAGTTATAATATCTTCCATTTCTACTACGTGCTCATATGTATGCAGTCAATAACTTTTTGCGGTATTACTTTAAAGTATTTTGAAGTTCTTGCAGCTCATGGATCAGCATCCCTTCCATACTCTTTCCCAAAGCCAAAATCTCGAAGTCCACGAAGAACAAACCTGAGTGTCATCATAATATGTGAATGTTAAAATTGTCATTATAAAATGTCAGTTTGGCCGAAAGTCTTTGAGAGTGTCACATGTCATAACACGCACCTACGCTGCTCCTGCCAAACAGGACCATCACATAAAAGTACCCCACGATTACGTTTTCCAGAATTACGATCTTCCCACAAGCCAAAATCTGGACGACCCTGAAACTCGTCTTTCTTCAGATTATCGATGATCAGACGATAATCAGTCACCACTGTGACGCTAAAACCAAACAAGTTCTAAGCACAATTGTGTAAATGCAAGAATTAGTTATAAATGCTATAGCGTAAAAAGTTACTAAAAGTTGCCAGCAGAAAAGGAGAACACTTTTCCATATTTCGATTTATATTTCTGAGAGCTCCTCGATAGCATTTACTTTATAAGGTGAAACAGCGAGCCAACCACAGGTATTCCGAACGGACCTTTTCAAATCATTGCAATACTGTCACATTGGGAATGCTGTTAAACCAAAATGTTTATGAATAATGAAGGGCTTAAAATGAAAACTTGGTGCGCATTTCTTCGCGAAATAGAAGAATTTCGAGTAATAAAATCCAATTCTTGCTACAAACGCATACGTAATACAACAACTTTATGTAATCAAGCGCCTCTTAAGTCTAACGACTTGATGTCATCACCTTACAAGCTTTATAAGTATAAGTACAATTATAAATATACGTTGAAAATAAATAGTGTCCAAATAAGTCCAAAAAGGAACTGTAGATGAATGCTGAATATCATGCCACACAAAAGAGAACATTTTCCAACTTACGTATTTGTTTGTTGGTTTCAGTTTGAAAGTTTTTACGTTTCTATTTTAACTTTTATCATTGGTAATAACCTTAAGGCAAATGCCTTTAAAAATAAGTTTGGTTAGAAGTAGTCAATTTCGACAATTCTAGCCCACTTGTATTAATTTGTTTTCGGATTCGATGATAAAAATTTTTAATCGCTTCCAAATCGTGAATTTGTTTAGGCTATTTTGTGCTGCAAAACTTCAGTTCAGTCAATCAAACACGAAACGCAGGGCAACAACTGGACATCCTGCCTCAATAAACTCTTTTACACTGCCATCGACGCAATGTAAATTAACGCAAGCCAAAGGACACTAAAATGCACTAATCAATGGGATGAATTTATTAGGATATGTTTCGGGAACTGGAATACAACTCGGGAATCAATCGACTATTCAAAATTAGTTGCTGGAATTCTCAAGTAAATTAATTAATAGTGGCTAACAATGAAAGTAAATGAATGAAATGGCGTACAATATTGGGCGTGGTTTGTTTCGATTTCGTTTTTTGTACATGTTACTGAGGCATTTTAGTACTATATTTTTTTGTAGTTTTTAGTAGTTGAAAGCTTCGGCCGGAGGTACGGCTGGTCGCGGTACGGCCCTGCAATCGATCGTGCTAGTTTGCGAAACGTAGGCGGGCACTGTCAACGTTTACCGCTTAACTTATACTAGTTCTGTCGTTGTATGTTAGACTTTTTATTCAGGAAAAGTCAAACATTTTCTGCACAACAACAGTTTGTCACATTGATACTGAGGGTACAGG
>LJIJ01001648.1:0-39166 GCA_001718145.1 Orchesella cincta
CAAGCAGTACAGAGGCAACCACGTGAGCCGAATATGAGAACAACCACAATGAGCATTTTGATCACCGCCGTTTTGGATCGCTGGTGGATAAGCTCCATTGCTTTGTGGTAAGAATCGGATGGAACAGGGCGACGGTAGACTCGGAACCAGATTGTTAGGTAGCAGAGGAGGATGACTGTCAACGGGAAGACGTAGCAGAGGAACAGGTTCCCGATGAGAAAGTAGTAGGTGCTCCAGTTTTGGTAAGAGTCTGGCCAGATCTCGATGCAAAATTCGAGGGAGGGATTGTCCGGATCGAAAGGGCCAGATTGAAAGAAGATGGACCAGGGAAGGGCGACAATGCAGGACCAGAGCCAGATTGCGAGGATGACGAATTTAGCTTTTTCCTTTGTAATTTGGTATTTTAATGGCCATTGGATGGAAATACACCTGGTAAGGGGAAAAAATAAAGGAAATTGCTAAAGTTAGCTTCCAACAGTAGGAAACATGGAATCATCCAAAGATTCCAGAAAACATCAGTATTTGCAATTCGCTTACCTTTCGACGGAAATTGCAACCAGAAAGTAAATGCTGGCACACACCGACACGCCTTGAATGTAGGGAACAATTTTGCATAGAGCCGAGCCGAGAACCCATGCTGAAACAAACAAGATTTTTGGCTGTTAAAAATGAATTGCGAATCAAAAGGACCGTATTCTAATGCGGTTATTTACGTATCAAGTGCCTCCATATAATTTATAAGCTCTTATGAGAAAAACGTCTACGTCTTTGTTTCATGCTTCCTAAACTAAAAACCTGAACGTTGAACCTGTGTTTAATTTATAAAATTCTTGGAACTCATTTCCTTCCTAAATATGAGCTCATAAAAAGATGCAAATAATAATAATGATGATGTTGCTTCAGATATGCTATATACTCTTTGACTTCTGTGGAGGTACTCAAGTCAGATAAATACCTTTTGCAATTTCAATTTGTTCTTTGTACCAGACAGACCTTGTTAGGTTTTAAGCTGAGTGCTTCATATTAAACGGAAAACGTTGTATACAAACCATGAGCTTACGTATCAAGTACTATTTTGATATATGCTAATAATAATTGTATATTTATCCTTTTTTTCCCGTAATGGTTTTGTAACGACTGCCTATACCTAAGCAATTGAGCCCTATAAGAAGATATAAATTTTTCCAAAATTTCACTTACGAATAAAAATGTTCGAGACGAGGTTGGGCAGCAGACAAAAAAGTAGGACGAGGAGATCCGCCACAGCGAGGTTAAATATAAAGTAGTTAGTCACAGTTTTCATGCGTCTCAGTCTTTTCACAACCACCAAAACCGAGCAGTTCCCTATCACGCCAAAGATAAACACTAAAGCGTAGCCAATGACAAGAATCACAATGCCCCATGTCGGAAGTCGCAGAGGAAGCTCTTCAGTTACGTGTTCAGTTGAGACGGGGTTAAATGAATGAGCCTGATCCACAATTAATTGATCCTCAGGTTCCTTTCCGTGGTCGCAGTCACTCGAACTAGTAGCGGGCTGAATAAATCTAGCCCGATTAAAATTCCTTAACGAATTGTTGAATACACTGTGTCCATTAAAATTTTTATTAAATTCACTGATATAATTGTGCGTCAAATGAGCTGGCAGCTCACCTTCAGCCTCTAGCTGAAGATGAAGAATCGGGAGGGATTCCATGAACTCCATAATGATTTTTTTTATTGTTCTCAAATTGTCAAAGTTTAACTGGGGCAGTAAGTCAATTACACTGTTTTATTAGTAGCTCGTAAAATTTTTCGTAAAATACTAAATTTCCGTAAGGTATGAACACAATAAAAATTGTGTAAAAGTTTTATTTGTGCTTTCACCACTTGAGAAATTAGTCACGTCCCGTTCTAACTCATAAAAAAGCTGTTAGAGTCTATTATGATTAATGTTACAAGGAGGAGCAGCATCCCGTCTATCCACAGATCCTCAGACAAGATCCTGACTGGGGGAAATTGAGCTCTAAGTGATGAGCAACTTTCACTTCGTTCTGCTTCTTGTTTCCGTTTCGTCTCTTTAATATTGCATGATTTACTGCTCTATGGACTTATACGCACTTACAGCACAGTTGTACAAGCAAACGAGAGACCAACGTGTGTTCAACACACATTTTATTCAGCGAAGATGCTCGGATTGTTTTCCGGCAGTTCCGTGAAGGTACGTAATGTAATACATTGCGATACCTGTTGTAAATATTTGCGAGTTAATTTTTCAGTATGTGTTGATGATACATGTTTTTGTGGTTGGGCGATTCTATGAACTTTTGGTAGTAAAAAATTAGGAATCGAGAACATGATCATTGTTATATAGTCACTCATATGTATTCATACGCTGGAACGAAATTGGATGAAAGTCGTATTGGTTTCACTGTCTGGAAAAATATAATGGAAATGAATGCGTTGTTAAGCGTGAATACTAATCCGTTTATCAGAGTGGGTGCTGTTATAATGATAAGGCTTTTATTTCGTAGTTTCTCATTCCAAGAAAGTTTCATCAATCTCAAAAACATTAGGCTTCACTAATTTGAAAGCGTCAGATTTTAAGGCTGGGGGAGTATTGTGTAACGTGAACTTTTGATTAGTACGGGGAAGGTTTTTCTTTTGTCTTTCTGGCATCTTTGTTGTATGATGTCAAAGACAATATAAAAAACAATGGAATCGGTTCCATTCGATTAAATGAGTTTATGGAAGATGAATTACTTCAACTGAAATTTAACATTGAAAAGCATTTAAAGGTTCAGACAGTAGGTATTCCGGAAACTGGTGGCAAAAGTCTTTGGAGTAGTAGGTCAGGATGAGTCGGACAACAAAAGTAAACCTGTCTGTTGTAATATTATTTTTCGCAAGAATTTTGAATGACATTAGACTTCTAAAATCCCATCAATCACGTTGACTGCATGTGAGCGAATTTTAATATCCTGTGAGACTGCAATATCAAAAGATTTTCTTCATGTGCCTAAAAACTACCATTATATCACTCCTTACTTGCTGATGCAATACAAAGTTCTGAGAATACGAGAGACTGGAAGTTACGCAAATAACATGGGATTGGACAAAGTTTCGGACTAAAGTTCATAAGAGATTTAGTTGAGACTTCTAGACGTTTAATTGTTTTTATATAAACGCAACCATTCTTGACGTTTAAATGTTTCTGGAAATTGTACAAATGTAGTCTCAATGTCACGAAGGCAAGGTTGAAAGCATGCACTAAAGAAAAAGTTGTATAACAAATAGAAAAGTTAGTGCGGCTGTCAGGTGCAGTGGAAGGTGCATAATGTGCATTGATTACATTTCTTAGTAGCACTTTCGATTCTTCATTCAATTTTGTTCTAGTTTGGTTACCGGCAAATTGCGCCAGTTACATGGGTTAGCCAGAAATGCTCTGTTGAAAAAGGGCCATTAGAAAATCTACAAATCCGATTAGTTAGATAAACCAACGTCAGAATTCTTAGTGAACCTTTCATTTTATCCTCTGACTTCTGATGCAATTTGACTCTCAGTTTTTCAGTCTTCATCTACTTTACAGCTTTCTAAATCGAATCTTCTAACATGGGGTTTTGTAATACTAAACAAATTGTTTCATCTTCCTTGTTGCTTTGTAAAATTGTATGATGAGCAAAACCTTTTTAACGACGACTTCGAAACTCGAAAGTTACTTGGTTCTTTTTAAATAATGTAAAATGTCCCCACAAAAATTAAAGGGAAAAGTCATGGAATGTCATAAGCGACGACATTCCAGCCATGACGTTTGCTTTTGTTGAATAGCTTGCGGCAAGAAATCTCGGTTTCTATCCGTCCTTTTAAACAATGCTTGCTATATTATCATGTTCGTCATACAAGCAATACCTTAAGAAGGACAGGATATAATGAACAGGACATCAACAATGAGTTTGTCAATCAGGGTATATGAACCATGTTATGCACAATGCAACTGCATTGCAGTGTATGCATACGTGCATGCTATCTTCACAAAACAACAGGTTTTTACTTTTGCCTTCACAACAACTAAGCATGTAAAAATGTATGTTATTATGTATCTTTCTAATGTTGCGTCACAATCATAATACATGACATGATGGACTGCAAGATAAACTCATCTCTGTATCACCAACCAAAACAACATTCATTCTTGGAACCCACATTCTAAATGAGATGAGATAGTTGTGTCAGTATCCCCTGTGACCTTTCTAGTTAACCATCTTCTCCAATGCTAAAAAGTAAACTAATTGGAAAATAGTTTCATTTCAATTTTCTTCTCCGAATTTGAAAAGGTTTAAAAAGTTAGCAAAACAATTCCATTGAAAATGGCTCATCCGTGCTGTGGACTGTCGCTCCGTCACGGCACAATTATCGTCGCAATTTTCGATATAGTAAGTAGATTATGAACCTAACTTATTTCTTTTTGAAGTAAAATAACTATCAACTTTGTAATTGGGTTCGAATTCGACGAAACCCATGCTTTATCCTCACATTATTACATGGTGCATGCACGGAAGGTAGAATTGAATAGTTGATCAATTAACTGGAAATTTAATTGGTATTAAAACCGTTCTGCTTCGTTAAACTTACAGGCATCTGCAGTGATGGGGGTCTTTGTGTCCGTCCTATCTCTAATATTTCTCACATGCTTCCGGGAAATTGTGATAGATTTTTTGCAAAATGAAAACTTTGGGGATTTTGATGGAAAGGAAGTCGTAACGATATTGAATCAAATGGGTACGAAGCAAAATACCTTTTTCTCCATCTTTCCTAGTAATGAGTGATACTCTGTGAACTCTTGGATCTGTTTGAAAGTCTTCATAACGACTTTGAATGGCTAAAGTTTTTTCTTTAGCACAGAAAATAATAATTTCAAATAAATATTACAACATTTTCAACTTAATTTTTTAACAGGTGGCCTGATTTTGTTGGTTGTTGCTGCATGTCTTCTTGCTGCTCTTCTTCAACTGGCATTAGCTACGTACTTGTACAAAGGAGCTCGCGAAGTAAATCACTTTAATTTAATGATGGCAAATTTTACCGGAATATGCATGACGCGCTTGAGTGATAATTGTTCCAGAAATAAACGGAGTGATCATTAAATGTTGATTTCAGAGAGACGCTTCGGGATGTCAACTTTGGTGGAAAATCAAAGTGATACTTTTCATTCTCGCTGTGGTCTTCATGTCAGGAGTGATCCTTTTGTCACAAACCCCAGCTCAACATGCCATCGCTTCGGTACTCGTTTTTGTGTATCAAGTGTATGCATTGTGGGTGGTTCAAGCATTTATTGACGAGATTCGCTTTGGAAGGAAGCTCCAAGATCAAAGCCAGCCGGATACCGCACAGTGCTATGCCTAAAGATCCTCTCTGATATGTATATGTATACAATATGCTTTTGTAATTAATCCAGCTCGTTTTCCTTTTTGAGAAAGTACATGCTTCGGTAACCGCCTAGTGGAGGTTGAAAGTGTAAAATTAGAAGTAGAACAAAAGGCGTGAGGAAGTAATTTGTCAGTTTTGTGTCGATTGTATTTGTATTTTAACACACCACCGCGTTTCCTAACCGTTTTGAAACACTTCATGCTTCAACTATTGTAGGTCCCCACAGTCAAAGCCAAATCCTTGAAACGCTGACAATCTAAACTCTTATATTCAGTATTAAATCAGAAGGGAATTGACAAAATGAACTCCAGTTTAGTTGATATGCAATTATTATGTTCTGTTCTAGTTCATAAGTTGAATCGCAGCCATAAACTTTTCCGTGAGGATTTCCTTCCTTCTTGTAAACTTTTGGAGCTTGAGTGTGATTACTAGAGAAAGTTTTATGTTAAGTTTAAACTCATCCCTAAAGGGTACGTTAATGATGCATTCAATTGCTGAACCCATGACATAAGCCTAAAGAGTACCACTCTAGTTAAGTTGTGGTTTATGAAACAGAATTTTTATGTTTACCCTATACTTTTACATATCATTATGTAATCTGTTTTTTTGGTTCAAGTATGTATATGAATACGATAACTGCTGTAAAATATTTCAGAATAAACTTTTTACAAATTGAAATTTTGATGTGGTTTGTTGCAATTATTGGAATTAAAAGTAAGAATTGGCCACACATACATTTTCTCGACAGTTTAAATTGTAAACCAAACCATTGCCGATGGGCAAGTGTGTGCTAAATAGAATTGAAGAGCTCTTTAAAAGGGATCAACTTAAGAATGACAAAAATTCATGTAGCATTACTTTTTAATACATCAACTCATCTCTGGCCACAGACTTGAGTTCTAAATGCAACCGTACACCGAACTAAGCGGATTTAAAATTGAAAATATTGTTACTATATAAAAAGTCGGAGAAATGTACCACAATAATGTGTACTTTTTCTGGAAACAGACGCATTGCAACGATAACTGTACTTTAGTCTGAGTACGTATTAGGTACAGAGTTATACAATAAAATTGCACACCAGTTTCTCTGTGGCAGATCACTGAAATTATAGTCACCGTAAATTTCCTAGAAAAGCAATATGCTCTAATCCGATCACTGTCAAATGCAAATGCAGGATATTATCATTCTTCATATTTATCACGCCTCGTTTACACATATCGCTCAATTTTTGGAAACGTGCATGTAGTTTTGAGAGCTCAGAAAAAGAAATGAATTGGATTACCGTAAGATTCGCCCTGTCGAAGTGATCGTGAAAGGAAAGCAAACCATGAGCTAGAAACGAAACGTATTATGTTCGAGAAGAGCATATGAGCTATGAGCATAATGTAATGATCCTCGACTTAATTAATTTAAGGTACTTGAAAAAATGAAAAGTCTCATCTTCATCTCGTTAAATGTTCTATTATGATGAAATCAGAATATTAATTAGTCCGGCTCAAATTCCATATTTTACAAAGTAAGATGTTTATTAGATTAATATTTGCTTGATCAACATAAGCAATTTATAAAATCTCAACATTATAGCATAATAAATTCATTATTGCATCTTGCAGCAACATTCTAATTAATTACTACATAATATTCTTACTTAATTTATCCATTTAGCCTTAAATCATTTCTAATCACAAAATATACATGCATTTTACGGTAGTGAACAAAAAAGGAATACAAGTCAAGCTAACAACATACATTACAAATTACTAATTACATCCTCACTTTACATCGTTTGCATTGGGAATTATCACATCTATTTCATACCTACAAGCTTAAATTCTATACCATAACTTAAGGCAATGTCCAATACATTTAATTGTTAATTATAATAAGTCTATAATTTCAGATCGATTTGGAAACATCAGTTGATTCAACTTTACTGTCAATACCAAATTCATTGCAAATTCAACATCAAATTTTGCCATTTTTGTGCAATCTCAAATGTTTATTGATCATATCCCTTCGCGAATACGGCTTTTGGCAAAAACCGCATCTAAATTTGGGATTTTCATTGTGCGCCTTCTTTAGGTGATGTACCAAATCTGAGGAGTTCTGACATTCGACATGACAATGTTGGCACACATGCAACGGCTTGGTTTTCTTTTTCTTTTTTTTCACTTCGAGTTCAATGAATAAGTCGGAACTTGATGAACTGTCATGACTTGAAATGGCCTTCTTCTTTTTTAATTTGGAAATTACACTCGGTTCGGGCACTTCGTTATCAGATCCTCCGTAACATGAAAGTGCAGGTGGGCATGGACTGAATGGTTCATTTTGAACATCATCATGACCTAGATGCATTGCCGTCTCCTTTTCACGTTCTTCCTCGGATTCACTGCTACTGCTGATTTGCGACCTACTGACTAATTTCTTTTTCCGTTTTATCTTCCGGGACCTAGAAGGTTTCTTGTCATCACCAGAATCGGATGTTGAATCATCTTTGTTTATCTGCCCAGACGCTTTTCCGCATCGCCTTTTACGTTTCCTGTTGCTTTGGTCTTCGTTTGTGTTGGAGCTGTTTTGGAGACCTTCCGTAGGTTGGCTCTGCCTCTTTTTCTCCGTTTCGACATTTGGAGAATCAGCTTGTTTATCACCAGTATGAATTGCATTATTTTCGCCAGTTTTCGTTAAAACATTGTCTGGCTCGACTTCTCTTTGAGCTGTATCATCCTTGTCACGATTTTCTTCAACGGCATAGCTTGTTTGAGGACTTCTTGGTGGACTTGAAAGAGCAGATTCGTACTTACTTTGCTCACTATCAGACGTTATAAGTAACTTTTTCTTCTTAGTTGGACCTTTCTCAATGTCCCAATTTGATGAATCAGAAGATGCTGATACGATACTGCCATTTATTTTCTTTTTAGGGCGTACAACAGTGGATGTGGAAGAGTCAGACAAGCAATTCACTTCAGCATCATCCTTACTACTATCATTCGGGCTTCCTGTATCTGCAATATCTCCCACACTAACTTCTGTTTGGTTGCGTGACTCTGTGTTTACAGAATCCATGTTGCTTTCACCACCGTCGGGTTCGGTCAAGCCCTCCATATTCAGAGCTGAAGGTGATCCAGCATCTCCTGAATGTGGAGGTGTGGAGCAAGATTCGCTACTCATGAGTCTACTACTCCTTCTTCTACCAGCGACAATGCAATTAGCAGAATTTGTAGTTGTTTCAATGGGAGCAGTAGAACTTGCGGTGGTAGCAGTTGCACCATTTTTTGTCATTTTTAAGATTAGTTTAGGAGGGGATGTTTCAGCATGATTGTTTTCTGAACTGCCTGAAACAACTTGGTACATGTGCCGCTTCTTTAAATGAAAGTTGAGAGCGGATAATGTTTGGAATTTCTTCTGGCATATTGTGCATTTGCTGCTACTTTCTTGGGCAACATCGTGTTGAGTATTAGTGGGAGTAGCAGTCTTTTCCTTGGAGGTAACATTATCAGTCTTGTCTGTTAATTTAAGTAGTAGAGGTGACACAACGTTTTGCCTCGGTGGTGTAGCTGGAACAATGTTTTGAGCAGGTGGTTGTAGTTCCTCTTCATGCGTTTCACTTTCTCCATCATGAATCCCAGAATCGGAGGGAGAAGGAACAGGATTTTCTGCGGGTTGAATACACGCTACGTCAACCACAATTTCTTCCAGAGGTTGCGAACTGTTTGTTAAGGGTATTGGCGCAGAAGTAGGTTCCACGTTTCGAATTGGTGGAGGTGGTGGTTTGTGCCTCGTATAGATTTTACCCTTCAAGGCCCCTGGGGGTAGCTGGCCATTTATCCGCGGCATACTGATTAATCAAACAAAAACATGCAGTTAACATTACTACTCAAAAAGGATATTTGACATTGACATAAAAGTTAAGTTTCATAGTTTAAACCTTCTTACCTACTCTTGTGATCCACCAAGTAATGATACCTTAAAATTGGTATCGAGTGAAAATATCCATGACATGTTCCACATCTGTACCACACGATAACATCCATAATTGAAATCTTTGAGTTTGAATCTCCATCCATCTCCACTAAGCCGTCTGAAGACATATTCGGTTTTCAGTCTCTGTATTCAAATTATTTTCTACAGTGACAAACAACAAACATGATTATGATGATAAGGTAGTCGCAATGCAATACTCACTGTGCTGCATCAACCAAAACACTGAACCAATTTTTAAAATTTTTTATTAAAGTTTAATTGTCAATAGAAGTAGCTTACCTATGACGCTTCTCAATCAATTACCAAGTTTAGGTGTGGCGAGATTCAATAATTACAATAATTTCGACTTCCAAGATATGTAGACACACTATAGATGATAGAGAGATTCCTTATTTCGAATGACTCATCCGATCAGCCTGATTTGAACTCATGTCCACAACCCATGTAAATGACAGTTACACACACATTATTCGTAACACAAAACAGCAAACCGTTTCTTCGGTCTGCTTAAGTATATACCTATATATCTCCCTTCCCGGGCCACCTTGAAGAAATTTAAGGCATATTTTAATATCTGATATGGATACAGAGTGCATATTCCACGTGAAAGTTTGTTGGGTTTGTGGACGGATCGAGTAAGTGATCTACATCCATAAGCAAAAGGAACAATGAATGAAGCGCGTTTTTGTTGATAGGGACAAGGAGAACTGCTGTCTGGTCCGAACAAAACTTGTTTTGGTACAGATTCATGTAAAAGCACTATTACGTACACCCAAGTGCAGTGCATATTATACAAATGTACATAATAATGCATGAACCGACGGATGGATAAGACATTTGACGATGTGATGGAAAATGGGAATTATTATACTTTTACACGGTTTTTGAGACTACACAACATTGTATACGAGCACAAACCCAAAACTGACAGACCGTAGCGAAAATGTGCTTAAAAATTCATGATGTTCATAATGATTCTGTGATTTTTTGAAGGAAATCAAAGCATAGTATATATCTTAACGAAGCTTAACGATACTTCCCTTCTGGTCATATTCGGAGTATGATGGTTTTGAGTTATGAAGCTATGAATATGAATATGATTTTAGTTTTACTTGCCTCTGTATAGTGGGTTTATTATAGGGCAATCCTATTGATATTTCTAGACGCTTATACGAAACAACTTTTAAATGTTATTTTCTTTGAATGGGATTATTGGGAACTTGCTATATATGCTATATATATATGCTAGTATTGTGCTATTAACTCGAAAGTCTTCTTTCGTAAGGTACTTCTGAATATGAAGGTTAAGATGAAATTTGAAACGAATCAGCTTTCAACGACTGCATCATTTCATTATGTTACGACTTCTGACAATTAGAAGAGTCTATGAAATCGATCGTATAATAATAATTGTAATTTTCAGGGACATTAGATTGTGTAGCGTAGCCGCACTATGAATACTTGCTGAAAGATAAAATGTATTATTAATGCCTGCTTTTGAATTTTTGAATAGGACACCTGTTGAATTGGGAAAACTCTGTAATGTTTACTGTGAGCTATGCAAATTCTTGTGAATCATCAGCCATCAGCTCTTTAGCTGTTTGTTCCATGCAAAATGCAAAGTTGCCTTTTATAGTTTTTTAATTCTTAGAATTGAACCGAGTAGACTAATATTTATTAGGGTATCAAAATTCTATACTTCCAGCAAAGTAAATACGCATGAATGAATGAAGAAATATGGAAAGGGGCATCATGATGTGACCGATAAAGTTTAATAAGCATTTTTCCACAGACGGAGTAAGTAAATAACTGATATGATTACATAGTGAAGGAAAGAACCTTTTGCCACCCAAATGTTATGCAAAGTAAAGGAAATCCCAATAGACAGTCTTGTTTTTGAAGGTTACGAAACTAATTAAAATGTTTATTTTCAGACATGAATACACATCCAGTTTTGTTGAGGTAGTACATCTTCAAATTTTAACTAATTAACTTCAGATACTATAATTACATTCTGTAAATACATGAAACGAAAAACTATCATCAACATTACCATAATTATTCATAAATTTCGCTATAAAGAAACATGATCAATATTAATTCACTCTGCTAATAATAAAAACAATATTGCTATATCAAAATCTTTAAAAAAAAGTGTACGTTTAAGCGTACATGGCAAACGGAAAGTCATTGCTCTATTAATGATTAGCCGTATCTCTGAAATTGAATATAATTTACTTTGACTTATGCGTTTTTATATGTTGGTTGAAGGTCGTCTTCGAAGCGAATTTTTCCGAACAGTATCCACAGACATACACGGGAATAGCGCCCTTATGCGTTTTGGTGATATGACGCATCAAATTTGATGCAAATTCAAATTCCTGGTTGCAAAGTTTGCATTTTGGTTTCTCACCCTCTTCGGACTTCTTTTTTCCAGGACTTGCTTTCTGTGATTTCTTTGGTTTCTCCACCAGTTCAAAGAGATCATCATCAGAATCGGATAATTCTGAGTTTTGGTCAGAAATCTCGGCTTCAGCAGGAGCAGGGGTGGCCTTGGCTGTAGTCTTGCCCATCTTTATCAAGGGGTGCTAGACAGCTCGTTATAGATGATGAAAGAAAATTTTCTGCAAACGAGAGAAATAAAAGGAACCTTGTATGAGTTACTGGGGAATTAAGATACACAATGTTCCTCAAGAAGATGCTGCTTCTGTGAAATTCAATGGATTGGTCCTATTATGCTAATGAAAAACATAACTTACCCGGATTTTCCAACAGTTAAGTATTTTTTGGGACAAACAGTAGTAATATATACGCCCGGTTGCCGGTGTTCTAATTGAGTCAGTTAGTGAGCTTCCAATAAATAATGAAGCAATAGTCACATATAAATAATTACTTGCTGAACAAGACAAACGACTAGATTCAGTCTTCGAGGTTCTTAGTTAAAATCCGAAATGACAATTGACAGTTACAATTGAAGCAGTACTAGACTCTCTTTGATAAAGCACAAAGAACAATGGGGATATTGTGTGTTCTTGAACTTCACGTGAAATGGAGATACCCAAGTAAGTCCACATTCATAAGCTGAATGAACAAAACGAAGCGGGTTTTTGTGATGGAACAAAACAAGGATAAAAAATCTCGGCTAGGATACATTGTAGTTGTATGCCTGTTATGTTGTATGGCTTATTTTCTTGTACTTCGAAGGCAGAAATGCATCACCTAAACATAGACATTCAGTCACCACAAGTCAAATGTATGTACCTTATGCATACTATACAAGTAGATTGGGATGAAAATTTAGATTGGATGGACCCAAGGAGTCCGAAGAGATAACGAGATTGAGAATCCCACTGCATGAACATTGCATGCTTTTTAAGTGTACATAAATAGAACTGCATAAAATAACATTGCTACTATTGCTACAATTGCTACATAAGTATCTATGCATATGCACATGCAAAGTTGTTGGCCAACAATATCATGTATACATACGAAAAAGTTGAAGAAAAATGATTGGAGTTGACATGTAAAACTCATAAGGTTCGTATTCTGTGTTTATTGTAAAACCACAAGCAAGAAGTTGAAAGTGGACAGAAATACTTTTGGGAACGTGATACATTTTATACACTTTGTCTAATATATTATGCTTGTTTGTAGTAGGCAATAGACACTGAGCTAGAGACAACTAGGGGATGCAGTATTTGTACCCAGTCTACTAAAAGTACAGAATGTTTGAAACTTAGTGATCTTATGTTAACCCACTTAAAATTTGCTACTGTTGTTGATGGAAATGAAATGATTGGAATTAAAGGAGCCAAAACCTGACTCGTTTGCATGACTTTTGAGTTTATGTTAAGTATGCAAATACTACTATTGTCAATAGGTCTGTTACGGGTTCTCTCCTCTTATGCGTTTTTGTGTGGCTGTTATATAAATTAAACTGCTGTGAGATGTCAAAAGTAAAACTGCTTCAGAACAAATTAATTATGTTATAGCTGCTAATTATTTATTTGGCCAAATTCATAAATATGTTCAAAATGCCAGAACTGTTCGATTTAGCAAAACTAGAATAATCATATTTCGAATTAACGATTGTTATAAACTATTAAATATATAAATGCAATTTATTCCTTTTCATCCAAAGTCCATGAATACAACTTATAATTAGAATTAGAATCAAACCGGGGAAAACAAGTAATATATTGTTCTTAACTTAAAAATCATTATTACAGAAATGAGACTATCTGCTGATAAAATTATAATATATTATGAAAAATTTCATTCACAAATCAGTGAGCGAATGTCTTTATACCAACACATATCTTCTTTCATCATTAAATCTAGTGACTTTGATCAATTTAAATTTATTCATCATTTATCTCGTCAGAATCTCAATTATTCATTGCACATTACATCCCACGACAGATGTATTAGTCTAATAATGGTAAGCCCGACGAACTCTGTATTCAGTCTTGTCAACCCACAAGCCACATACCACAACAATTAAAGGGGTATACTATATAAATATCATACTCGTAAAGCTAAATGTTTTGAGGAGCTTTGGGTAATACAGTAAAAATTTCTTCTATCTATCTATAGGAAAATATAAATATTATGCATACATAAACATTCCTTCAGTTTTTGTTCGGTTTTGCTATAACAAAAATTAAATCATTAGCGCTAATGATTTTTATTGCCTTTATTTTTCTTCATTGCTTTCACCAGTTGATTCCGAATTTCTTCTACAACATCCGTTTGCTTTTCTTTTCTACACCTTTAGTTTCAGTGACACCACGAGATCTTGATGGCTTCTGATTATTGTCCATCTTCGTAGCAGGTTCTGTTACAGGCTTTCGAGCCCTGAGACTAGCTTTTGTGACCGTTGTTGGTGGTTTGATTGCTTCCTTCGCGTTGCTACCAGTCACTTTCGTGATGAGTGTCGTTGCAGAGGGGGTAGCAGTTGTCGACGATTTCCTCGTCTGCCTTTTTCCGGCTATATCTGGAGATGAAGTTATCGATAGTGTCTTTACCCGCCTTGCAGTTATATCAGGGGATGCAGGTGTCGACAATTGTCTCGTCTGCCTTTTTTCAGCATTTTCAGTTGTAGGTGGTTTTGGTGAAGGTGCTGCAGTCAGTTCCCTCTTCAACCTTTTTCCAGTTTTAGCAGGGGATGTAGCTGTGGTTGGAGATGCTGATGTTGACAGCTTTCTCTTTCTCAGTTGCCTTTGTTCAGTATTATCCGTTGATGTTGGGGTTAGTTGGGATGCAGTTGTTGACGCCTTTCTAGACAGTCTTTTTCCAGTTTGGGCTGAAGAGGGTGGTGCAGGTGGAGATTCTGATGTTGACAATTTCCTCTTTCTCGTTTGCCTTTGTTCAGTAGCATCTATTGATGTTGGGGTTAGTTGGGATGCAGTTGTTGACGCCTTTCTAGACAGTCTTTTTCCAGTTTGGGCTGAAGAGGGTGGTGCAGGTGGAGATTCTGATGTTGACAATTTCCTCTTTCTCGTTTGCCTTTGTTCAGTACCATCTGTTGATACCGGGGTTAACTGGGATGCAGTTGTTGACGCCTTTCTAGGCAGCCTCTTTTCAGTTTTAGCAGTAGAGGATGTCGGTGAGGGTGGAGATGCTGATGTTGACAATTTTCTCTTCCTTGTTTGTCTCTGTTCAGTTTTATCTGTAGACGTTGAGGTTAAATGGGATACAGTTGTTGATAGTTTCCTCGTCACTCTTTTTTCAGTTTGGTCATTAGATGATGGCTTTGTTGGTGATACAATGACACCCGCCATGACCCCTTTTTTGATTTTGACAGGGGATTTTGGCTTTATTGGAGATGGTGTTTTTGGCTGAGTCCTCGTCTGTCGTTTTTCAATTTTGCTAACCAGACGAGTTACCCTTCCTTCCGAACTTTCAATTGCAGGTTGAGACTTGGGCTTGTGCTTTTGATTCATGTGACCACGTAGTTGACTTGGGTGGTCAAATGCTGAATCACACTGTTTACATTTGAATTTACGCTTAGAAGGCGTCGTTTCTTGTGCTGCGCAACTGCTAACTTCCACCGGAGCTACTGGACTGCTTTCACTCTTACTGATAGCTTCACTGGTAATTTCAGCTTCTGGAACTGTGCAACTGCTAACGTCCACCGGAGCTACAGGACTACTTTCACTCTTACTGATAGCTTCATCAGCAATTTCAGCTTCTGGAACTGCGCAAATGCTAACTTCCACGGGAGCTGCAGGACTGCTTTCACTCTTACTGATAGCTTCATCAGCAATTTCAGCTTCTGTGTCAATCTGCAGACTGTTGTCACTACTACTTGAAGTGTTACCAGCTTCTGTGTCAATGTACAAACTGTTTTCACTGCTACTCGTGCTATTTAAATTAGTTTCAGCTTCTGTGTCGAGCTGTATGCCGCTTTCCTCCTCTTTGTGGTGCTCATGCTGATCTAGATTACTTAGGTCCATCTCCGTTTCATGGCTCATTTCCCTTTCAGTTTCTTCAACCCTCTCAATGACACTATTCATGACACTTCTTGCTTCATTGCAAATGTCATCATTAGCCAATCGTCGCTTTTCATCTAAAACGTTTGCTTGTGCCACATTTTCAGCAGTTGCATCTATCACATCTTCAGCATCTTTGTGGTTTTCATCATTTGGTTTGAGCTCTTCATTGTTTGGTTTGGGCATTTCATTGCTTGGAATGGAGGGCTCTTCAGCAATTGCTTCGCGTTCATCTTCATCGTTTGAATTGGAAGGCTCTTCAGCGATTGCTTCGAGTTCATCTTCATCGTTTGAATTGGAGGATTCTTCAGCGATTGCTTCAGGTACTTCAGCGTTGGTGTCCACCACATCTTCAACGTTTCGCTTCACAACGATTCCTTCTACCACCTTATCAGCGTTGGCATCCTTTTGACTTTTATGGATTGCTTCTGCCACCTTATCATCAGCATTGGCGTCCTTTTGACTTTTATGGATTGCTTCTGCCACCTTATCATCAGCGTTGGCGTCCTTTTGACTTTTATGGATGCTTCTGCCACCTTATCATCAGCGGCGTCCTCTTTTATGATTGCTTCTTTATCATCAGCGTTGGCGTCCTTTGACTTTTATGGATTGCTTCTGCCACCTTATCATCAGCGTTGGCGTCCTTTTGACTTTTATGGATTGCTTCTGCCACCTTATCATCAGCGTTGGCGTCCTTTTGATTTTCTTCGATTGCTTCTGCCACCTTATCATCAGCGTTGGCGTCCTTCTGATTTTCATTGATTTCGTCTACCACCTTATCAGCGTTGGCGTCCTTTAGATTTTCATGGATTGCTTCTGCCACCGTATCACTAGCGTTTTTGGAAACCACATCTTCAGCTTTTGATTTTGTGACATCTCCAGCGTTTGATTTTGTGACATCCCCAGCGTTTGATTCTTTGACATCTCCAGCTTTTGATTTTGTCATATCTCCAGCTTTTGATTTTGTCATATCTCCAGCGTTTGATTCTGTCAAATATTCAGCTTGTTCAGTTACAAAAGCTGTTTGATTTTGACTTTTCTCAGGGTGTTCTACTTTTACAATTTCATTATCAAGTGACAATTGCAGTTGCTCGACTAAAATCTCGGCTACTTTTGGCGTTCCTTCAGCTTCACTTATTGAGTCAGCATCAACCACTGTGACCTGCTCAGGGATTTCTTCAGGTTCCTGTGTAAAATCATCAACATTGACAGGTTGTTGATCTTCCAATTGTGTTTCTAAATTTTGAGTTTCCACATCTGCTAGTACATCAACTGATGTTATCTGCTCTTGATTTGGAGAGTCTGCTTCTTTAGAAATATTACCACTATTAGAATTCGAAGGTTCCTGTCCCTCCAATGAAGACGCGCTTCCTTCAACACTATGATGTTCCTCATTTGCGGCAGCATCAGGACCTTCAGGTTGTGTGTCATCAGAAATTTCATCACGAAACAATTGCAATCTCTCCACCATGGACACTTTTTCTTCAACATCATGACGTCCTTCATCGGCTTCAACATCACGATTTTCAATTTCTGTGTAATCAGAACTGTCATTCTCGGACAATTGCAGGTCCTTCACTAATGGAACCATAGTTGCCTTCTCACGTGCAGTTTTTTGTTCAAGGTTTGTAAGCACATCTTCTTCACTAGAAATATCGGATAATTGCTCTCCCTCGAATGCTGCACCAACACTGACATTGTCATCAGTGTCCATCACTTCTACGTCTTCACTTTCAGATTTAATGACAACTGTAACAGGGCAGGTGGCGGAGCTGCCGCCGCAACTACCTTGCTTTCTTCTATTCGATTTGTCTCTTCATTTTCAGGAGAATTGTTATTACAAACATTAACACTGAGATCACGTTTACTTTTTGTGACTGATGCAGAAAGTGGAGGAAAGTGGTTGAGATCCTTGGGAGGTGGTATCACTGGCAATGAAGGAGGGTTAGCAGCAGTTCCGCTGGGTTCTGTAGTTGGCGGCCGAGCCCTATTTACATTTAGAAATTCACTTTTTCATTAGTTCACTTATTTTATATCATATCGCATCTATGTATCTATTATCAATTTGAATATTTACTTTTATAAAGCATATAGAAGAAGGCGTTAAAAATGTTCAATTACCTGATATAATGATTGAACTTTTTCAAGTGTTTATTAATTTCAGCCTCCGTGATAAAACAACCCAAGCACGTTTTGCAACGGTAGAATCGTGTTGGATTTTTAGGAATCATTTTAAAAACTTCCAAACCCTCAAGTAGTTTATGCTACTACCATCACTGAATTATCTTTAAAGCTGGACATTTGGATTCTCTTTAATCAACGTGTTTATTTGCACACTTTCGGCTACATTGCGTCACCCTAGATTACCGAGTAAGGAAGCACCTTCCAATAATATTTAGTATGACTAAGAACAGAAATAACAAACGTGAGTATTTTGATTAGTGAGCCTAACGTACGAGGATGCTGTGCAAGTGCATTGTAATTGTGCATTCCCGTTACTAATCCTCCCTTCGCAGATTTGTTTTGTAGGTGCATATTTTATATATACGTAGTACATGCAAAGCGTGTTTGTGTGTGGTACTGGTACTGTGTATTTGATATTAGATTCAAGCTTCAACCATATGGATAGATATGCCTATAAACTAAAAAAAAGATCCCCTAGAATGAGTAAGTACAAAACATCGGCATGCATCTTGGCGTACAATGCTGTGAAATGCTAGACACGAAAAACTTCCCTTCTTTCGTCATGAATAAGCATCATGACATTCTTGTAAAAATATATTCCAGAGCATTCTTTTGTAAGCATGAGACTGCGATGGCATCTTCTTGAAGTTTCATTTAAAAATTGTGACATTTGTTGGCTATGCCTTGATTGGTGTTCGTTGGAGACATATCTAAGGAAAATCAGATTCTATCGCGTATATGACATCCGGCCGGTATAAGCTTAGTTTTGTCTCGCCATTCAAGGAGTAAAGCCAGACATCCAGGTATGTAAATCAGAGCATACATTTGTATGCTAATTTTTTAAGTTTTTTGACCGAGTGCTCATTTGCACATCAGAGTATATGATTCCTTTTTAAATGTTATTTCTGCTCTGAAAATACAAGCAATGATATGAAAGAAAGAAAGACATTTCTTCCATAAATGTTTGAATAATATATTTGTGAGTATAATACGAGGTCCATCCTGCCAATGCTTAGACTAGAAAAAACTCTTATTTTTTTAAAGAAGTAATCAGCATTCTCGGCTAGTTGTAGGAACTGAGAGAGGACACCCATTTTTACATTTGCATTTTGCTTCCTGTAAAGAGAACTTGAAAGAAATACCATGCAGTGCATCTATATATACAACATTTACTTTACTTTTAGAAGCACAAAATCTGAATCCATGAAATGCCAAAGTACTTGAACCCGATAATCAAATGAATACATTATATGGCAAAGTATTACGGTTTGAAAGAATCAACTTCAACAATTACAAAATTTCTAAACTATAATATGGCTAAAACGTTAATTATATTTTTTATGAAAATTAGTGTGCACACTTCACATACACCATGTTGCAATGCGTCGAGGATTTCGATGTCTAACTCGATTTACTTATATACATAACTAGCGTTTTAAAAACTGAAAAATATAATCCTAATTAACAACATTAAAAGCACAACAGTTAAACAGTAGCCAAATCCTCATTCTCTAACTTACTCAAAGGGAAAGCGTAATCTGATTTATCAGCTAAGGTGAGCTGTTCACGCTATCAAAGAGCACGCCTACACAATTTATCAAGTGAAACTTTTTACACGAAGATGAAAACATCCTGGATATTACAATCCAGTGAACTGGATTTAACCAGAGTACATACTCTATAAAGGTTCTTTGCCAAGTTAAAATCATATTTCATACCCTTCACCTTTTTACAATCCAAAAACTTTCTCTCAATCTTTCGCAGATTGTAACATCCTCATTAAAGATTACAAATTGGTAAATGAAGTTTGCATACAACAAGACTTGAAAAAACTTACTAGTGTATCGTCAGCTAAATTGTATGTAGTTTAACTGGATTCGACCTGTACTGAATGATTGAGGATGTGAACTTGATTTTGAGTAACAAATTGGAATGCATTGTTGCATGTTAGAAAGTCATTTCTACACAACTTAGAAGATACGCCATTTCTAGAATGCTGGAGGCGGCACATCGTTTTTGTAGCACCAATAGCTCCAAGCAGGCAATATAGTGAAGCTTGTTATTAGTTTTTATGCCCTATTTACCGATTATTTTCACTTTTGATTTTATGCTTCACTACCTTCGTGTGCTATGCATATACCGATCTGAAGTTTCTTCTAGTTAAACATTGAGCAATCACTTTGTGATTTGATATAATGGGCTATACAATTAGTACCTTATTGCATGCTAGTTGTTAGAAGCTAGTTGTGCATATTTGTTTATTTTACTTCCCCAAAGACACTTCGGGAGCTCAAGCAAATAACAATGCATACAAAAATGTTAAGTCACAGGAGAGATGCAATTTATTTTATTATTACAAAACATTCCAAGAAGCAGGCAGATTCTGCTTATATAACCTTTTTCCTTGAAGTTCCTCTTTCTTTGCGAAATACTAATATTTGTAGAGAACAGGAAACTCGAATTCCTCTTGAGTAACCAGCTCAAGAAATTTCTGCAGTTCTGCTGCTCCCCCATAGACCGCCGTGTTCAGGTAAATAAACAAAACAAAACAAAACTTCTGAATGACTTCCGTTGGCTGATTGTATAATGAATGAGGGCTTCTACAACCATCATGAGTTTTCAGCGTGCTGCATTTTCAAAAGTGAAAGCAGAGTGACGGAAAATGTGTGGGTGATTATTAAAGCTCTCAATTAGACAAATAACAATGATAATATGGTACTTGGACAACTCCACTTTTAGTACGTCAATATAGAAAAAGAATGCTATAAATTTAACGCTGGGTTATCCACATTTGTTTTGCATTAATTCCAAAGTCGTCCTCTATTCTTTTGATTTCACGGATACGTAAATCCGAGTTGCTTGTTTCACTTTCACCCAGAAGTACATCTATAGCACTACTATATCAGCTTGCTTACATTTCATGTCTTTCATTTCGATATTTCTCGAATTTCGTTCTAGAAAATTGCTGTAAAAGAAAGTAGCAACGATCTGTCACGCGGCGGTTTCATGTACGTTTAATAAAAAATTTCAGACGTAACAAATTCCAGTAGTAGTCTGAATGCTTACACATGGAGAAAATTTAATATGCTTATTGAAAATAGTGTCCGCGGTCGGTGTTCGCTTCCACACTTTGCGTCTGACTATGTAATCCAAGACGATATATGTGTGGGACCGGTTAACCGCGTGGTTGCCCGTCTCCTTTGTTATTGATCTTCTTGTAGATTGTATTTAGCTCAAATTTCAAGCACATTCAACTTATATAATTCCACAGAAGATGAAGTAACATAAGTAACATAATCTCGGTTATTGAATATATTATATTATCCCGGCTCGTTGGGAGTACATTACATAAGTAGGGATGAAAGTCTTGTAAATACTTTGAAGTGAAGAGAGATCAATCTAACTATACTTGAATGATATAGAAAGAACCGTGATATATAATAATATATGTGTAAATGTAGGATGTGAGAGTACTTAATGCTCATCATCGGCCCTTACCATAAGGCGCTCATATATAATCATTCATAACAAACAAATTTCAATACTGTTACAATAGAGTTTTTAGATGAGAGAATGGTTTACAATTTTCTGAAAAATCTTTTAACCAGATAGTCGTTGAAGGGATTAGTCGTAAAGCGTATTATGAAAAGTTCTTTCATTGATCTATCCTCTGAAGTGATGATCCGTTTTTACTGCCTTTAATACCGTATAAATGAGATGATAATCTGATCTGATGATGAGACCTTCATGATTTACAAACCAAGAGCTGCTTATATGACATAAACGTAACACCCTTAAACCTCCATGTAACTGCTCCAATGCGACATCAAAACACCAGCAGCCCATGTGCAACCATAAACCGCAATTTTTCACACAGTTAACCGGAACATTACACAGAAAACATGCAGGTATGATTTTTTAATTTACGTGGATCTGAAAGTATACCTTATAATATGACTATAATCGAGCGTTGTAGTCCTGTAATGCTAGCCAAAAATGTATTATTACCGTGCATGGGGAAAGTTGTAATTTGTTTTAAATTCTTTAGTACATATTGTATATTTGTTACTGGTTATTAGTTTTCATTTCATACACAGTTATATAACAGCATAATATATTAGTTTCAGTACGATAAACATATGCATTAAATAGATGCATTAAAGTAAGAACAAGATTGAAGCTATATGGGTTGTAAGCATGTATAAGATTTCCTCGAACATTTAGCAAGAGTTTTTCATGGAATACTAGACAGTCAGTAAACATCAGCTATCAACAACATGATCTCTCCCTTTTCCTTAATAAGCTCTTGTAACATTGAGCATGACTAAATTACAATCTCATGGGAAGCAAAAGGTGGATGCTGAGTTCATTCTTCTGTCATCATCCAGCGAACATGTCATTGACACGATCCCAACTTCCATTATTTGCACAAGGCTGTAAATCCAAGGCACGAGCAAAAACCTGGTACTCATCCTCGAGTCGAATTACTGGATGTACAATTCCCTTCTTGAACGCTAAGTGCACAAATAATACAATGTCTCTCAAAAGCTTTACACTTGGGGCAATATAATGGTTGGATACTGATGTAATATCAGTAATGATACATAGTTAGTATTGTAGGGATGCTTCACACTAATTAAATTAAAATTGAACCCAATATAAAGCTAAAAAATTAGAACAAACTGAAATGTAATCCTCTTATACAAGCGAGTGTAATTTTTTACTTGTAAAAATGTAAGCTGGTGAAAGTTTACACGTGTTTGGTTTCCACTTACCAGGCCCATTTGCAAAAAATATTGTCCTCATGTCGCTACTATTGTAATACCCATGGCATCCCGCATATGGTTGTACGGAGGAAGCCTTCACATCCATTGGAATTTGTTTCTCTCCTTTCAAGCCCACAATAAAATAGCCTGGTTGAGCAACCAACAAAATATCATGGACTAGTCGACTCTCTTTGTAATGAAACTCGTCTGGAATTTCACTTTTTCTGTAGGCATCAACCCCAGGAATTGAAGCAACTTGACTGTAAAGCTGGCAATAATTAAAAAAGAATCTTTTTCAGAATTAGGAAGAAAACACATTTTCATGATGAGGAGAAACCTATACAAAACAGGAATCATAGTAGGCTCAAGTATGCTTTTTTCAGCCAGCAAAAACACGTGTACGCATGCTAATTTAATTCTCGACAAAAGTAGGTTATTCTCCGTACGGCATACGATTACGATTTCGAAGGAAGTATTTTTCAATTACAAGAGCAAACATGTCAAAAGTATGTACAAACCACTCGAGTGAGTGATTTTGCATGCATGTCAATCAATTTGTTTCTTCTGGGTTATATTATATTTAATAATATTTCTCTCGTATACAAAATGCAAACCCACTTCTTTGCCTTTTGGTGGGTGGTATCTGGAATCAAATCGACTGCGTAGAAAGAGATTTTATGAAATGGTTATTGATGATTGTTTACTTTATATATACGTTCATCTTCCTCTTACCAAATCAATTTTTCCCGGAAGGGCTGCAATCGAAACTACTGCGCCGTAATCGATAACTCTGTAAATATCCTCTTCATTCACATAGTCACTTAATTTAATGTATTCCACTCCAGAATCCTTCTTGATGCTTGTCATTCCGTGATCACTTGTGATGATTATGTTTACCTTGTAGGTAAAAAAGATGTTTAACAAAATGCAAAATATTTGACTTTCCTAAAATATTAAAGGAAAATGCGTAGTAAACTTTATGTGCACATATTTCACCTTATCGTATAGGCCATGATATTTCATGGTGATGAACATTTCTTGCAATAGCGTGTCAATACGTGCAAGAGCAACCCTGATTTCGTTAGAATCTGGACCCCACACGTGCCCAGCATGGTCTATAGAGTCATCGTATATCTGAATTGAATTGAAAGCACGGGTGAACTTCATATGGCCATGATCTTCATTTCATTTCTTAATAATTGATTGATTAATAATACAGAAAAGGTATGCAAAAGCATATTATCATCGTTTCCCAAACCATTGCCAAGGAATATCCCTGTCGAAACCGAGACAAAGCTCGGTTCAGATGTTCCCTTAATTTGAAATTCACATCTTGATACTTGTAACCGGTACATTCTGTTGGTAGCAGACCCTCATAAGGAACATCACAATTGGCAAAATTTGCTAGGTATGATTTATGGCCTGCTTTTGTAGCCGTGATCCACAAAGGTTCAGCCGATTGCCACCACCAAGCCAGCTTGGTGGAGTTGTCTTTGAGGTGAAACACCGTTTCGGGAAACTCATCATCTCCTAAGAAAAGCATATAATTTCCCAAAATGTTGTGGCTAGCTGGGAATAGTCCCGTTGCGATTGTGTTCCATGAGGGAAATGAGAGACTGGGGAATATGGGCTCCACATATTCAGCCTGAACTCCGCCAGAAAGAAGCTGACGAAAACCAGGCAAATGTTGCTTTTGACGCTCGAAAAAGTCCCAACGGAAACTGTTGATGTTTAAATACACAAAAGTTGAACATGGTTTTGATTGAATGAACTGAAGAGAACTTCAAAAAAAAGTAGGATACTTTTATAATTGGAATACTCATGACAAATAAACAAGTGTGTTTGTTACGATGAAAATATAAAAAAAGCATTCCAGTTCAAAGTTGTTTGTCATACCCATCCACGAGTAAAATTAAAAGCTTTGATGACTGCTTTTCTGGGATCTGAATGTTGGGAACTTCCTGGGCGAATGAAAGAAGTAATTTGTAAAGTATACAGAAAATACAAGCAATTTCTTTGAATGAAGGATGGTTTTTAGCAAATGGTAAAGATGAATTTACTCCCACTCTCATGTTGAAATCAAATAAATATTTACATTATCCAATATTTCATTTAAATTGAAAATCTCGCCACCCACAGCGTTCACTTTTTGGTATTACCAAAAGGCTGGAAAATCTGAATCAATCAAATGAGAGTATTATGAAACTGCTTTGTATTTATACAAATTTTCCGAATGGGAATGGAACAGAGTGAATGAATGCTCATAGTTCTGATCTGATGAGTCTATAGATCTGCAACCTTTGATCCCAAGAAGAAAGAAAGAACCAAGAAGTTGATCATGCCGAACAATAATGAGAGTACATTAAATGATGCTGTGGGTTTGGAATAACAATACGCAATCGTTTTGGTTTGAATTAGTTGATTTCCTTTGATGTTGTATCTATTCGCTTGTTAGTAACCCAATTCTGTCTGATTACTAGCATGAAAACGATATAATACATCGTAATGAGTTGTTCGTATATGAAATTACAATTCAATTACCATCATGAACATGGGTATTAAAATGGAAGATATTATGTTCTTCGTGTGCCATGGCATGGTCTGGTCGAAGGTCTAAAACTTTGCCGCATGCTTATTGTCTCGTCTCCTGGAACATCCTTTGCTCACGGTACTACACACTTCAATCAATAACCTTCTGCCCGTTTCCAGACAGTCAATTATGCAGGTACTCATATGGGTAATTTTCAAAGCTTTTCGTAGCAAATTGAATGCTTATATCATGTGGAAGCGTACACAACTGTACAAGTAGGCTCATGATTGAAGTGTAGCACAATTTTGTTCGCTGATACATTCAAATTTTAAACATTCGTTCACGTTCAGAAACGGAAACTTTTGCAGCCTATATCGATGAGTTTGTTTATGTAGTAGCTTCGTGAAAAATAAATAACATGAAGTAAGAAAACAAAATCAAACCATGTCATACAACTTGGAAGATCTTCATTCAATTAAACTTGTTGACAAACATTCTTGTTTTTATCCTGGTTTTTGGATTCAAGTCTATAAATTATGCATGAGAAGACCAGTTAAAGTATGTAAACATAAACAGGTTGAAAGCTTTTACGATTTGCTGATTTGTGATTCAATGCAGGATTATAAGATCAGTAGTTCATGAATTGCTTGGCTTTGACTGAATATGTTTTTTTTAAAAATAATCTCGTATGTTGATCAATCATCATTAAGGTATAAATCAAAGCGATTCAATTTATTTCTTAAAGTAAATCCTATGCTATTTGTGACTATCGCAGGTTGCCCCATTCCACATTACTTGTAGCAATCTCAAACTTTCACCACTGCTTTCCCAACATTTTTTCCAATGAGCATATTAATGAAAGCCGTTGGTGTATTTTCGAATCCTTGAGTGACCGTTTCTTCAACAACGATTTTTCCCTATGATAAAGTAATGCAATGTAATGTAAAATAAAGCAGAACATTACCCTTTGTTTGATAAAATTCGAGTCAATTAGTGCTACAGGTACCTCCAAAATCCAGTCCCTCAATTGATTTATTCCGGTATACCATTCGTCCTTCCATCTTAGAACATGTAAACCTTCCATTGTGATATTTTTGTATATCATGGAACCATAGTCGAATGGAACTTTTAAAACGTGTATAAACAAAAGAATGATAATATTTTCAACAAGACCACGATCGCATCAATAAAAAGACCACAATACCAAAACTTCATTCATAATCAAAGCATACCTAAAGCTGGCTGACTGGAATCGGTATTATAAGTACTTATTGCCCCACATAAAGCGATTTTCCCATACGGTTTCATGTGCTTCATAACATGGAATGTAAACTCGCCACCGACCTGGTAAGTATTTCATGATCGTTACATATCGATAAACTATGAGTATACATCAAGACAATTAGAACTCTTTGAATAAAAATGTTAACAGTATTACATTGTCGAAATAAGCATCGATGCCATTCGGAGCGTATTGAGTAAATACTTCAGAAAGGTTGGCTGTTTTGTAATTAAACGCATGATCAAACTTAAGTTTATCCTGAAGCCATTTCACTTTATCATCCGAACCAGCAAATCCAAGAATCTTGCATCCTACCATGAATATAAAACAGTTGATCATACGCTTTGTTAACCACAATTAATTTTCCCCAAAAAGTGTTCCAGTAAACAAGGTCGTGTCGTATAAAACTTGAGATTAAATGTACTTCACCTTGAATTTTTGCAATTTGTCCAACAAGGGAACCAACAGCTCCTGCAGCTGCAGATACAACAATTGTATCGTTTTCCTTTGGCTTGCACACACGGAGACAACCAAAGTATGCAGTGTTCCTGGGTGGAAATATAATTCAAGAGATTACATGACATTGATTCGAACCTTTATTGTCACGTTGCATGAATTTTGCATACCCGGGGCGCCCGACCGTTCCTAGAGCGAATGAATCTGGAAGACCTTTCATGTCAGGCATTTTATAAATCGTATCCACTCCATGATGTGCTTCTGGCTTGAAAACTGTTCGCTCTACCCATCCAAAATTTGCTACAACTTGACTGCCTTCCGGATACTCGGAGCATCGGCTCTTTAGTACTCTAAATAGCATTAGATAGCATAAAACAAATAGCGTTGAGTCTCATGAAAATATAGTTTAGCTATTAATTACATGTCTTGTGTCATGTCATGATGAGTATAATTGACAATGTCTTGGTCAAACGCATATACAACGTAAACAACGTAATACCTTGCAACTTGCATCCCTATCATGGCATCTCCTAGATTTAGAGTACTTGCCCGCATCCGCATGTAAGGATCTACTGAGATCCATTCTGACTGGCAGAGGATTTCTGAAGTAACACAAGAAGGAATTAATGTAAGTGATGGTAGAAGGACATTGAACTGAATAAATGAGGTTTACCTCCGTCCTGCAACACGTTTGGTAGCTCTTCTTCTACTATGGCAAAATCCTCCAACTTTGGAAGCCCATTAAATCGGTTAGACAGCACGATTTTTCTTGTCTTCATATTAAGTATGGAGTGTATATAAATTATATAAAGTATTGTATGCAAATAAAATTATTTCCTCCTAATATGTCTCTAAAGAACTACTATATGCATGACAGCTGCTTAAGTTCTGATCATCCAGCTGGGAACCACTTGTGTGGTAATGAACGCTGCATCAGGGGCATACAGAACACATAGAAAGCATAATGGACACGAACATAACATCCTACTAAGCTACAGTTAAAAAAGTCCAACCTGATTCTGTGCCACAGAATCTGTGGATAAACAGTATGACAATATAATTGTTGTTCAGTCAGTTTGAAACTGGAATTTTCATATAACGAAAGTTTATAGAAAAGGATCAGGTATTCATGAGGCTTGCTTTCATTACATCACTTTAATTTATTTGGTTTCACACTGTACATTTAGCAACCTCACGTTGACACAAAGCGGTTAGAGATAATGGACTATATCTAACGAAAGCCCAAAAACTGACTAAAATATCATGTACATTATATAAAAGTATTATCATAATATGTATTTAGTAAACAATGAACATTTCGGCATGTTACAAAATTATTTATACATATTTATGCTTGTTGTGCCCGCTTAAATATCTTTTTCTGCATTTCTTCACTTTGCAACTGTTCAAGCGTCAGTAATGAAATTCCAAGTTGATCTTCACGGGTGAACGGCTGAGCCATTTGTTTTAACCATTTCTTGGAAATCTGTGGAAAACGAAAATTAAAATGAACTCAAAGTAGGTCAAGTCACGTGTATGTAATATATACTATTGTATTTCATTCACTCGTATATCAGAGTCAAAGCTTACTTGAGTGGCTTCTTCCACGGAAAGGTTACAAAATGAATCCCTCAGGTGTTCCTGAATCCACTTTGGTAATTTATTTTTCTTGTCAGAACGTGAGAAACGCTGAAAACATAAAAAACAAAATACGTGATTACAAGTGGCATAAACATAAATATTTTGCTGATGTAGCTGAACTTAGAATTCGATGTACCTTATCGGCAAATATCATGATACCGTAGTCCGTTTTTCCTCTGAGAACTCTTCCAACACACTGAGCTGCGTGCCTCATTGCATCGAATGTAAGAAAATCATTTTCTTTGATCTGTTGACCAGAGTCATACGCCAAAGTTAAAAGTCACGTTCAGCAGAGCAGAAAACAAAAGCATTACTTGGAAAACATGATAGCGATGCTTAAAATTGTTTACTTCTTCAAACCATTACCTGAAACTGATCTCTGAGATACTCCAACCGAGCTTTCAAAATTTTTGATTGAGTGTAAACATAAGGGATTCCAAACATCAAAACAGCTCTACCCAAGTGATGATCAAAGTCGACTCCTTCAGAAACCTTGCCTCTAGCAACTGACAGAAGTACTGCTCCCCTCCCATTCTCACATGCCTACATTAATTTCATTACACATACATACTGTCATATTCAGCAGAAATAGTGGTCTGTACTGATGGTAGCGCATGCCAATAGCCAATTACCTTTATGTAGTTGAAGAGGGCCAGACTAGTTTCTGCAGCATCTTGAGTTTCGATGAATAATAATTTGTACTTTAACAATTGGTCGATGATGCCTTGGTCATACCAACTCGCCACGACATTTTCCATGTACAAATATGAAGTGAAAAAGCACACCATCCCATCAGGTACAATTGAGGCCATCTCTACCAGCAAATTACCGTAATTACGCACCACAGCTATATCTTCACGTGTTTCATACTTGGATGACATTGCTACTTGATCGTTCCCCTTTGTGACAACCATTGGAAGAATACACTGTCTGGCAAGTGTCATTGTAAATGATGTCATCAACGTAGGGTGAAAGTCTAATATTTTTGGGTACATGTCAAGAGGAGACAGGGTTCCAGATGTGATTACAACGGATTGAAATCTATCAAATACTGGTTTAATAGCTATAGAAGAATCAAGGCAGCTGAAGTGAAGAATTGGATTGGAAACAGTTGGCGACTTTTCATCGAACGGTTCAATAATTATTGTGAAACCCTTTGTGTAAGTGCTAACAAGAGTAGCAAAATTGGATATAAGCACAAGGGGTGAAAAGTCTGAAACATCAGCAATTTCCAGTGTTTTTATCAACGAGGCCAATCGTTCCGCACAAAACCTATGAGGAATTATAAAAAATTTGAATTTAACAAATGAATCAACTAGTTGCAATATACGAAACGTATTCATTCATACCTAAGAGGTTTCCTATCTATACAAACTTTTCCGTTTATATCTTTGAGGAACCCGGCAGGAGACTCTTGTACAACATGTTGAACTCTAAGTCGCATTTTAATATATTCCACCACCTTTTTCATGAAAAATACGAAGTGTTCAGCATTTCTAATATTTCCAGGTACAGCTTCTTGTAAAATTTCATCAGGTAAAACTGGGTTAGCTAGGACAATATCCGTTTCTCGAGCTACAGTTGCATCTCTTAGTCCTTCAACAAGTCGATGGTATTCTTCCTTTAACTTTTTGCTGTCTCTTTCCTTCAAACTAAATAAAACCATCATCAACGATTACAAACTTTAATCAATCGCCAAACAACCTACTAATGGCTAATATACTACTACTACTACTACTACAACTCTTGGCAACTTACTCCTCTACAACTTTTTCAAGGGTCTGCAAGTTATTGGTGCATTTATCCAGAATACGACGATTAATCTTCACACTCATTGAATCAATGCATACATTGTCTAGATTTTTAAAAAATCAATCATCATTCATGGCAGTTCGACAACGTTCCTACCTGATGCAAGAAACTAATATGAAAATCTTACCTATATTGTGAGCTTCGTCGAATACTACAACAGACGATTTTGACAGCTCTTTTGAAACAATGTCTGCAATTTTTGGATCCAGTAAATAATGGTAACTGTATACCACTATATTTGCATGCGTTATCTGCAGTAAATCAAGCAAGAAAATTAGCACAGGAGAAACAACACTCAACACTATTTGTAAACTCGAATTTAAAAGCTAGATGTAAACTTACAGTATGCCTTGCAACAAAATATGGACACCAACCCTTTTTTTGTCCATACTCTTTGAGATCATCTAACGTATAGATTCCTGGGGGCAGAGGAAACTCTCTTCCATGCAAATCAAAATTTTCAAAAAGGTTACACACTGGAACGCTTTCATCTTTTAAATGTCTGGCTCGAATATGTGAAGCGGTTAAACTTTGACAACGACCATCCACTATTTTGCCTTCCTTTTCTTTACTAACCTACATTGCAAAAACACCAAACAAACAAAAACAAGTAAAATATACTTCTCATAAAAATTATAAGAACAAATTTTAAAATATTACACGAAACTTACCGAAGGATGAATACAAAGGTTCTTTCTTGCACTCAAAGCCAACCCCACCAGTTTGGGTCTTTCACCAGTAGCTTTCTCATAATAATCCATAAGATTATCTAACTCTACCAAAACTTTTTCAATCTCAGGTAAAGTTCGAGAACAGTAGATTAATTTGCTAATATGAAGAGGATTCGAACGCATGTAAGCAACAATGAGTGACAGCAACGAAACAGTCTTCCCAGTTCCTGACGGCATCTCCAACATGCAGTGACCCTAGATAGTTACAAATTAGTACGAAAGTCATGTTTAAAAGTCAATTCTACTGATCTTCCTTGCAAAACAATTCTATTGAAAAATGAACATCAAACTTTCACTCACCTTTGCATCAAGTGCCTTTTTCAGTTCCACCATATAGGAGAACTGCTCAGGATAGATGTAGTCATACGGAAAGTGAACCGTCAACCCATCCACATTTAACCTACAAGATAACAAAACAATACATAACTTCCGGTTGACTAAAGAAGATAGTCTTTGAAAACAAAAATATTTGTATGCGTAAGTAAATAAATAACATACTTCATTTTGATAATCCTCCAAGTGACTTCTCCAAAACCAAAATCGTGCTAATCCGCTTATCAAACACTGTAAAAGCAGTTATCATCAGCGATGATGATGAAGACACGAAACCGGCTTCCGGTTCGATTTGTCTACCTGTCAGCTTCCCTTTTTAATCGTCGTGGAAGACGCAACGCAATTAAAACTTAAAACCACTACTCACTGATGATGATTGGAATTACTTACAATGACAAATCAAAATCAAACCCAACTGGTCTAATCAACTAAATGCACAATTAACAAACACTCTCCAAAAGATGTACTGATGGATTTGTTTGTACATAAGAGCAGACTATGTATATTTATCTTTACACGACCGACCTACCGCCGACTATGGCACAAACACTGAAATACCCCGATGCTCAACAGATGCATGATTTTTCTTATGGATGGCTAAAAACGTTTCTTTCCTCCGCAAATACGCTTTGCAGCAAATATTTTTAGTAACAAATCTTCTGTACAAAAGTACAAAACAAATAGTGATTATGTATAGAATTTGCTGCACTTTTCCACTGGAATGTGTGAATCGTGAATCTTTCCTGTGAAAACTGATTTCCGAGTTGTTGTTGTAGTTTGCGGATAGGTTTTTTCGTGACATAATTACAGTTTTGTAGAATAACTCATTCATTTTCATTGTGTTGACGAGGTCATATAATTTTTAGTCAGGTTGAATAAAGCGACTTCATCACATCTTTGATAATTTGGCTTTGGAAGAAAAAGGAGTTACAAAACGTTTTTCTTGGTTTGTTGATTTGGTTTGAAATCTTGATCTGATTGATTAGGTGTACAGGCCTATTTTTATTTTATAATTCTGATTTCCAGCGACAATGGCTCAAAAGAATGTCACTTTTAACCCTACGGTTTCCGTATTCAACCCGGACTCATCGACATCGACGGCTGCAAGTGAGGCGGGGTCTAGTGTGCCAGTATCAAGTTCTGGAGCTGCAGGCATTATTTCTCAAGCTGCAACTCCTCAAATCAATGTGTCCACGTCGACTTCTGGCACTGCACTAGGATTCTCTTTTGGGGCTGCTTCTACCCCTGGTAAATCGGATTGCACAATGCGATCAAAATTATGTTTCTGGTGTGATGATGACATCATCATGATGCTGATTGAATGATAATGAATATTTGTCTTTCATTTGAATGAAGCATCAGCAGTTCCTGCAAGTGCGATAGGAGTAACAGCAACTTCTGGTGTTGGAGCATCAACTGGACAGGGTTCTACTAATGAAGGGTTTTTATTTGCAACTTGATATAAAAAGAGCTCAAAGTTTTAGATATGTATGCAATAAGGGGTTTAAACTTTAAAGTGTTTTATGCTATATGTTACAGAGCTGCTAGCAATGAAAACCAGGGTTCGAAGCAACCCACTATGACTTATCGGCAGTTGCAGGAGTCTCTGAATAAGTTCATGAAGGACATTCAAGAGGAAGAAAACAGTTTTTATGAGCAGGCCCTGAAAGTTAATGTTTGGGATAGGACACTTGTATCAAATGGGGAAAGGGTGAGCAACAATGAGTTTGATAATGACAGAGAAATTTATATCTATTTGGCATATCATTTCATTTATATGTCGTTATAGATTGGTCATCTGAACACAGCAGTTGAGAAAATCATAACGGACCACAGTCGACTTGAGAATACACTGTCGTGCTTGAAGTCTCAAGAAACTGAATTCAAGAATTTGTTGGCTTCGATTGAGTCTAGTCTGCCTCGTGGGAATAAAAATTATGTTGATCCTGCAAGGGCAGAAATATTCAATTCAGCTGACTCCGTCGGGCAAGAGCTTATCGAAATTTCAAATGATCTAAAACTCGTCATCGAGCACATTAATGAACGGAACAATTCTTCATCTCAAAACTCAAACTCACAGGTATGTGTGCTCAGTTAATGCATTATTTCACTACACTTGCGTTCAATCATCAGTGCCACTGATTCAGCGGTGTTGTGTTACGTCAACGTACGCATTTTTATGTTTATTTTAATATTGCTCGTAGCTGGTACAGATTATGAAGATTGTGAACGAACATTCCGACGCTTTACTTTGGGTTGAGAAGCAGTGTAATGTACTTGGAAAAGGATTAAATGACACGCAAAAGGGACATCAAACTGCTAAGAACAAGCACGTGGATGTTCTCAGGCAATTAGGTCGATAGTCTCTTTTCATCTTGAGTACTGCAAACGGAGGACATCAATTCTATGCGTGTGTGAATAAAATTTTTTACCTTTAAACAAAATGAATCAATATGTAGGGAGGGAGCTTGGTAAAAACGAATCATAAATAGATTTTACTTCATGTTTTCCTGTTAACCATATTATTTAACAATAAAACGTTACAATACAATTCATTTGTCATGCGAGAATTGATAGTATAGCATAAATTATGCACCGTAGTTCTATGATTGCGAACATGTATGACTTTTTCACACTATATTGAAAGATTTCGATTGCCAACAAAGAGTGATGATGATGTGGTAAAATTCAGTGCTGGAGTAACTAGTATAAATGCAAGAGTTGATTAAACTTCAATTATTTCGATTTCGTCTGGGTCAACTAACGTTCGAAGTCTTCCGTTTTCATTATTAGCCATGAGATTATTGATTCGTAAATCGGTTGAGAGATCATGAGGTTTGTTTTTTCCATCGTCACCCTTTGATGCCTGAATAAGTGGCATGGATTGAAGTTGTAGAGGGACAAAATCATATATCACTTCCTGTGTTAAAGGTAATGAAACAGGGGCATCTTTGCTTGGCTCCTCTTCAAGGAGACCTGGGTCGGTCTCGTATTTCGTATTGCTCATCTATACGTCGCAAAGGAAAGGAAACATTGAAAGTTAGCATGCAATAGAATTAAAATAGATAGATAATTGTTTTAATTATAGGTAAAGAAACAGAAGGAAAAATTTGTGTTGGATCAATTCTTCCATGCATTCCATGCATGCGTTTGTGCGAGTGCGAACAAACAAAGAAGACATATTGAGTGTAGAGTAGACTATAATGATGAGCAGTAACAACACAAACAAACCAAAAACCATTACAATACAGACAGTATGTACATTTTAGTTACAGGTGCAAGATTCAGAAAAGTAATTAGAAGGTGTAGTAGATTGCTTTATTATTCCAGTTTTTTATACAGGAGATAAAATGCGAATGTCTTTTAATCTACCGTTTATGACATTACACAATTATTAAGGTCCTGTGAAAGGACGAGGACTACACAACCACCCATACCCAATAATCTTAACGCAATTTAAATGAGAAGTGGTTTTATCAATAATAGGAACAGGTCAAGATCAAGCAACTAAACCAAAAGAATGCTCAGAGTATACAGTCTGGATTATCGTATGTATGCGTTTTAAAAAGTAACATTGGTAAAACTAATTCCCCTGCCGTTTAAGAAGTAATATCATTAAAAACCCTGCAATAAACTACAACCATTTGGAATGATTAACAAAGTAGAAACTTTCACCTTGAGATTCTCATTGAAAGTTGCTTCATTTAGAGATTTTCAGCAGTCTAATGAATTTACGAAAATGTTTATATGAAAGTTATTACCACAAAATACGTTAATTTCATTATGTGGACACAAAAAAGTATAGTACGAATAAAAACCTGGGATATTATTCTTATTAATAATTCTTAGTTCATATTGCCCATGTTAAAATGAAAAAAAAGATTATCAAAAAAAGGTACGGAAGTGTATGAAAAGTGTTATGCAGTGCTTAAAGCAGTCCCTCATCGACACCTGGTTTAAGTGTGCTTACTTTTTCGTCTTGATCAACTTCGTTGAGACTAGGATTATTCATTTCAGACTCTTGCTGTGCCTTGATAGTGGTAACTTCAGCTTCAGGGGCTTCATCAGGCTTCTTTTCTTCAATCACAGTTGCTTCAGGTTGCTGCTTGTCCTCCTCGGCAGCTGGGGTATCTTCGGATGGGCGAATTTTAATGACCTAATTGCAAAGAGAATGTACATGTGATATTCTGAATTCGAAGTGGATTAATTAGCATGCAAATGCTTTTTAAAACTTTCGGCTTACAGAAAACTGGAAGAAGCCATTAGAGTTGTCTCCAGAAATCTTGTGTACTGTCTTGTTCACCTCGATCACTTTTCCGTCAACTACCTTCGTTTCAGAGGTTGAATTTTTGTAGTTTGGAGGAAGCTTTCCAAAATCTAAGAATTCCTTGGTGTCTTCACCGGATGAATCGGCAGGTACAGATGGAAAGAATGGGCGTGGGAAAAATTGCCTATTTGGATTGAAAAATCCTGGATTCGGTGCAAAGAGGCTGGAGAACAAAGAGTCCATTTGTTGTCTCATGTTATGCATCACATCTGCAAAAATATACGCTCGTTTTTAATTTTGTTTTTAATTAAAGCTCTGGATTGTGTGGAAAATTCTAATTCTTACCTCCGATTCCAGCACCAGATCCTCCAATGGTAACTGGCCTTGCACGGATGGAGATGCATCAGCGTTTGTTGGTCTCACGTCATCATCACGGTTGTCAGGCACAATCATGGAAGGAGGTGGGCCAAAGGCAGGTCGACGATTGAAAGAGGAGAGACCGAAGGGGAAGAATGAAAAGGGGTCATCGAAAATGGCAGGCCTTCTCAAAATAACAATGGTAGGGAGACGGAATCCAAAGATAGCTGGCCTGTCAATCTCTTCCGTTTCATTTGCATCATTCTTATCTTTTTATTGATGTCATCGATGAGGGTGGAGATGGCTTCCTCTTCCTTCTTTTCTTCTTTAGCGACCTCCTCCTTGGTTCAACCTTTTCCTCTGGTTCAACCTTTTTCTCCTCCGGAATTAGTGGGGCCTCGTCAGCGGTAACAACTTCCTCTGGCTTTTTAACATCTTCCACATTCTCTGCGGCTTCAGCGAAAAGGTCGGCTGGAATGTCAACTACTCTGAGAGGGGACTGCTGCTTTTTGTCTATTTAATACAAGGAGATAATAATCATTTTAAAAAGTACTCATCGTAAAATGTTTGGGTTAAATTTTTTTTATTTTATCACTTGTCAATTTGTATTACACGACAAAACTGACTATCTATCAACATGTATCGTTGTTTTGTTTTATTTGGCATTGTTCCCACAGTGTGAGTTAATGAATGGCTTTGCTTTGATGTAGTAAACAACACAGTATTATCTTGGCGGAAATACGCATTAGTCTTTCATTAGTATGAGTGATAAAAAGGCTCAAATTGATGGTGTTGACTAAAACAATATATATGCATTTTTCATATCATTCGTTTCATCTGCGACTGTGTACCTCTGATGGTACCACACGATTAAAAATCGTCAAGGTTAGAATATGCCATTAGGGCATGAACGAATGAACAGATATACGAGTAGTATTGCGAATGCAAATACACACCTAAAAAGTCTACAAAAATATTTTCGTTTGTATACTAGCTCACAGTAATTCGCATGCTATGTATGTAACGCTTCAAGATGGGTTCCCACAATTGTGGGATTCCGTCTTGTTATCCAATTTAGAACTGCCAGTACCCATTAATGAAATTAAAGTTATGGCAAAAATTTATCACGTAACATTTGTGAATTCTTGCCTTTTTGACATAATCTTGTAATTCCACATACATAGAGGAAAATAAACCAAGCTATTAAACTAGTTTTGTTTTATGTATTCATTTTTATTACAATACACATATTGTATCAGCTTTGACTGATCGAGTCGAAGGAAAAGCATGTGATCTCATTTTCCACATTTCCAAAGAAAAATATATTCGCTTTCTTTGCACTTCGTGCGTACCTTAATGTAATTTCCTGCCTTGACATTCGGTAGCCCATTTTCTTATTGATGTGTTAACGGTTAGGTGGTGGTGGTGTCAGGGTCAAGACTTTAAACCTTGATTTCATCAATAATATATTATATGAAAGGCTAACAACGCCAGGTTGCAAATGCAGCGGAACCATAATCTGACCTTACTTTGCTTAACTATTTGTCAAGGTTAAGCTTCATGAAAATGCGTTTTTCATTTCATAATAATTGGGCATATGGAAATACCATTACCACCTGCCATAAGCAATATGCCTCCACCCTTTTGGTTGACTCAAATATGTAATCTCATAAAATATATATTATTAGATCGCCTTTGTTTCTGCGACCTGGAATTCTGTTCCGTACAAAGTAGCGATCCAGGCATTGGTTAGCCTTTGTGGATAAAGGGCCGCAAGGACAAAAGTAGGACAATCGGACGGAATACATAAATCACAAGCTCGCCTGCTTTAGCATTTGTATCGCATGTATTGGAAACCTACATTGATGAATTTCACACCTACACCGTGCATCTACTTATGTCTATCTAGTACATTCTTATCAGCACTAAAGTCGCGTGTATAGACATGCATATAAAAGCTAACACGAAGCAGTTTACCAAATAAAATATTAAAAGCATATCTAGACCATTCTGTTTCTGACTCTAACGCTTGTGCATGCGGTCTAGACTGGAATACAAAAATCATCAAATAGTGTTGCTGGGTACGTCGTATATGGAATGTCCAAAAAAGGCATTTGACTACTGCATGGGCTTTGAAATATGTAGAAAACACAGATAACCTGTACAGTCGCATGTTATTTCATACCATAGATTTTATACTAACCACGTAGTTCAATTATGTCCACGCTGCAAGCTCTTTCTCATGTTCCTTTCTCCTCGACTTGCAGCATAATATTCGCCTCGTACTCCTCGATACTGATAGTTTGGCTTCCACGAAGCATGGTCCTTTGAGCATTTTTACATTACTAATTATTCCTGTCGGTTATCCACTTTCAATATCCATTACCAAACGTCTTTGTAATTACGCTTGTTATTTTGACTGTGCTGTTAATAAAGTTAATAGTTTTGTAAAAGTAACAACACCCCTTGCAGTCAGAAGAAGTTCAGGTTTCTTGATACTCCGCATACATTATTTGGTCCTTCGAACCGGATAGATAAGAATCAGTGCACCTGTAGTTACTCGCGGTTATCATCACTGTCAACTTCTTCACAATGGATCCTTGGAAAGTGAGTCACCACAGTTCGCTACAAATTCAGAGGAGTGAATTGGCGTTTGCAATCACGTCAACACGCCACTTTCTGCTCAGGAAGTGCAACAACATATTCAGAAACTTGCTCATTGCTCGGTTTCAGCGGATCAGCTGCAACTCCAGTTGACATCCCGATGCAAGACCCTCCAAGAGGTCACCGAGAATGAGAAGGAATTCGCCGACGAAAGTCGCATCATCAAGTGTTCCAGTTTGTTCAGTCAACTTCTGGAATCGATGGCGTTACCCAGCAGTCAAAAGCGTATCACTACCCTCGCATCAACAGATGTCAAGTG